>CAJQUW010004359.1:0-247342 GCA_907163375.1 Prostheceraeus crozeri | reverse complement strand
CACGGTGTCCCCGAACAAGGTTGAACCCTCAAAAAATTGTACACAACATTTGTCAACGGTTTTAGGGACAGTTTTGCATCCTGTTTAAAGTTATGTAATTTTTAAAATATTCTATTGAGGGCTTTTCGAGAAAAATCGATTTTTCGAAATTCAACTTCCATATATGGAAGGTAGAGGTGAAATAAACGCTAATTTACACATCTGTCATTGTATAAATCAAATTCCATCTTTTCTAAGGTTATTGGAACCATTTTATATAAATGTTGCAAAAAAGTAGGCTATCACTGAGGTTTCTAGTTTGAAATTCAAATTCAACTTCCATATATGGAAAGTAAATATGAAATAAACATTATTTCGTGTACCTGACATTGTATCAGCATATTTTTATACTTTTTAAGTTGAATGAAATCGGTTGTTCTTAACCATATATGCATGAAAAATAAAATCAATCACAGAGGCATAAAATTTGAAACTTATATCCAACTTCCATATACGGAAATTACAATTATCAATTGATTATCAGCTGTCATTCAGTCAGCATCGCACCATTATTAGTTGTTGTCAAATGTCCTTTCTCAAATCTTCACCGTGGTTAATGAATAGTATGAGTAAAAGTTTTTCTCAAACAAATTGTGTTCGATTCAGCATTTTCTTTCAACGGCATCTCGTCTGTATCCTGTTAACACTCTTTCAATATCTATGGAATTTTTGAATCCTCGTTCTCTATATCCTGTTAACACTCTTTCAATATCTATGGAATTTTTGAATCCTCGTTCTCTTTATCCTGTTAACACTCTTTCAAAATCTATGGAATTTTTGAATACTCGTTCTCTTTTGTGACGTATGTATGATTTGAAAATATGACCATTGTATGTGCGTCTCATTTTGTTGCGTATTCATTTTATTGCAATGCCGCATCACGCAAGATCGCATGATGAAGCTCGAGACGTTGTATGTATTTTGTGCTTCAAAAAGTCATCGATTGTTAGGAAACTTATGGAGGAACACCATCAAGCTATTCAGGAGCATTTCATAGATGGACTTGATTTTTATTCTGATCATCGTTTACCTCGAGTTATTTGTGGTACATGTTTGTTGACGCTTAACGAATACAAAAGAGGAATTTTTGTAAGAAAGATTGAACTATTCGACCATTCTACTTTGAAATCTCTGCGTACACAAACGCGATCCCAAGGTGGAATCTGTGACTGCTACGTATGTGAGACAGCTAGAACAAATGGACTAAAATCACGATTAACAGCGAAACGTGCAGGTAGACCGGCTTCCAGGGATTCTAATAGTTCAAAAAAAACTGCAGTTATCAAAATATGCTCTAGGTGCTTGTCAGGAATTTCTAAAGGAAAGTCTCACATTTGCTCATATGCCAACATTTGTGACAATGCGCTACATTTGACAGAAAACACTGGATGTGACAATGTTCTTGATAAACAAGCATCAAACCTTTTACATGTGAAAAAGCAAACATCCGGGACTGAATTTCTTTTGACGTCGCACAGGGGTGTGAAACCCATGACAGTGTCATTGAATCCCATCAAATTTACTGAAGAAAATGAGTGTATCAGCAAGGCAAATATGATTGATATACAAAAGGATCTGTCTCTCAGTGACAGAAAAACTAACATTTTAGCAAAGCATATTCGTTTTTCATCTGGAAATCGATTGATTATCGAGAGTGGTCTAAGGGATGAACTTTCCGTGAACAATCATCGTTTGAGGCATTATTTCACCATGGAATATATTGATTTTTCAAAGAAGGAAAATGGTAGAGACAATAAAGTCCTGGTTGTTTTCTGTACTGGTGTCCAAAATTTGATTAAGACAATTTGTAATGTAAGAGGAATTCCAGAAGATGAAATAAACATCAAACTTGGAATAGATGCTGGAGGAGAATTCCTTAAAGTATGCGTAAATATATTTGGTTGTGATCCATACGAGCGCAGTATCTCAAACAAACTTGGGAAGAAGTTCAATGACCGAGGTGTTAAGAAGATATTGATTTTGGCTATTGCGCCCAACTTGCCCGAAAATTATGTAAATTTAAAGAAGCTTTGGTATATCTTGAAATTGAATCGTTTGAGCAATTTCACTGTCGCATGTGATTTGAAAATGAGCAACATTCTGTTGGGATTAATGACACACGCATGTCTTCATCCTTGTTCGTGGTGTGGCATTCATAAGAATGATTTGAAAAATGAATCTGAGTTGCGAACAGCCGGCTCTTTGAAAAAGCAATTTTGGGATCTGTATGATCACTATCCAGAAACTCTTGAGCGGCATTTGAAAGCAAAGAGTTTTGGGAATGTCGTACATCTGCCTGTTTTCTCAAATGTTCCAGACACAGTGCCGATTTTGAAAGTGATCCCTCCCCCCGAATTGCATCTCTTCATCGGTGTCACCAACACTCTCTTCAATGAACTCCAACGTCGATGGCCTGATGCTGACTTCTGGCTCAAACGATGTAATGTTTAACGTCATGCTATGCAAGGGGGTACGTTCCATGGGAACTCATGTAGACAACTTCTTCGAAATATCGACATATTACGATCGATTTGCCCGCTGAATTGTTTGCCAATTTGTGAATGTTTTGAATCATTTGGAGCAGTCGTCCAGTCATGCTTCGGTGAAAAGCTTGATCAAACTTTTGAGACTAAGATTGATGTTTTCAAGAGAAATATTCTGTCGTCGGATGTCACCATTACCCCAAAAATACATGCAGTCATGTATCATGTGAAAGAGTATTGCCTTCAAATGAATTGCTCTTTGGGTCCAGTCAGCGAACAAGCATCTGAAAGCGTGCACCATGACTTTTCTGAAAAATGGCAAAATTACAAGGTAGCAAATGCTCATCCAAATTTCGGGGACAATCTTTTAAAAGCAATTGTGGCATACAATAGTCAGAATCTGTAATAACATTCAACAAAGTAAACCGCATCTTTCTTTTCAAAAATGCCTATCAATACAACTTGTTCATGTTTTCCAAAAAAATTAGTCTTTTTGGATCGTTACTCATTGAGCCTATATGCAATTATATCTGCAGTGAAAATTTGATTCATTAACCACGTTGAAGATTTGAGAAATGACAGCTGATAATCAATTGATAATTGTACTTTCCGTATATGGAAGTTGGATATAAGTTTCAAATTTTATGCCTCTGTGATTGATTTTATTTTTCATGCATATATGGTTAAGAACAACCGATTTCATTCAACTTAAAAAGTATAAAAATATGCTGATACAATGTCAGGTACACGAAATAATGTTTATTTCATATTTACTTTCCATATATGGAAGTTGAATTTGAATTTCAAACTAGAAACCTCAGTGATAGCCTACTTTTTTGCAACATTTATATAAAATGGTTCCAATAACCTTAGAAAAGATGGAATTTGATTTATACAATGACAGATGTGTAAATTAGCGTTTATTTCACCTCTACCTTCCATATATGGAAGTTGAATTTCGAAAAATCGATTTTTCTCGAAAAGCCCTCAATAGAATATTTTAAAAATTACATAACTTTAAACAGGATGCAAAACTGTCCCTAAAACCGTTGACAAATGTTGTGTACAATTTTTTGAGGGTTCAACCTTGTTCGGGGACACCGTGTGGCTTTAATGCATTAATAATCAATGTATTTTTAGTCGCAGCATATGGTATATAGTGTGTAGGCGCATAAAGATTCATAACTATTTAAAATTGAATCTTGGATTACTTGTAATCATATCAAAACTGAAAATGGCTCCCAGAATACGTAACGTTTGGGTCCCTAGAAGATATCTTCCGGATGATTTTCTGACACCGCGTTCTCATCCCTTATTTTAGGAGAATTGCTGTTTCAATAATTTACGATGGGTCTGTAGTAGTGCGCTGGCATTCCATCCTGCATGAAGACACTCCTTTCCTTCATGACATTCGGTATATTTTCTACAGCATAGAAAGGAAGATTTTGCCACAAATTCTCGATCTCTCGAAAGCAAATTGGCTCCCACAAAGAAAATGTCTTCAGGAAATGCCTGCCTAAGGCCGCGCTGACCATAGAGTTTGTATGAATATATTTGTTGTGACCAGACCGCTCTGTTGAAACGGTCTTCCAAACGTAGAGCAGCTGAGAGCAATTTCCTAGTGGTATCATGGAAATTCTTCACAACAAAGACGGGATGACAACCGTGTGACGTCATGGCACGAATAATAGAAAATGGTAAAGCTGAACGAGAATAGCGCATTATAAATTTGAATGTAAAATTTTTGATCGAAGTGAAACAGTGTTTTCCTTGAAACAGTTAAGTAAAATCATCCATAGGCCTACATGTCTTTATATCGTGCTGAAATCGTCAATCGTTCAATAACTTAATGCTGATTTTGCATTAGGGGGAGGGTAGAGGGGTCTTTGTAGTACACTGTCTAACCTTCAATTTAAACGGTTCTCCTGAAAATAGTAGCTGCTCGAGTCATGTATTCTAGTGCACCTTGATGAAACTGATGATTGAATGAGCATCAGTAATAATTTAATACATTTACTTGCTAACTGTGAGGATTAAGAAACATCTTCATTAGAACAGACCCAATTTCTGTTTGAACGCTTTCAAAACTTACCGGGTTGTGTGATATCGAATGATCGTAAGTTTACTTTCAGGAGGGCCACGACTACGTAATCTAGGGGGCCCATTCCGATTTGACTTTCCGGTTTTTATTTTTGATAAGAGTGGCAGCCCTGGTAAAGAGAAAAAGACGAACAACGTACTTTTGGCAGCACAGGAACTTTTAAATGATGGAAACAACAAATTAAGACTTGCGATAGAGAAACGCGATTTGCAACATGCCGCCACGGCTCAATTGATGATTGAGACAGGATGAAAAAATGAGAAAATAGTGCACTGAAGCACTAGAAAAATTACGCCAGAAACACAGAAAACTGATCGACCGAAAACGCAAACTTTCAGATAGAAATTTATGTTTGCTGAAATCGGTGAAGAAGATAGAGACTAGCAACAAAATATGATTGATACAATGAAATCTGCGATAATACTAGACTATCTATCGGTAGTTATCCATTTTTGAAAGACTTCTTCTATTGATTGTCTCTGTTAACTGTATACTCATGATAAGCAATTGGCCTTTTCAAGTATTGAATATTCTTTTTAGCGTTTTACAAAGTTAACTTTTCAAAAGTGACTTCATTTCTATGATTTTATGCCTACCAAGATTTTGTAAATGGTTTTTAAAGGTGTGTTTCGAAAAATTGTATCGAATCATTGACTCCACAAACATATCAACAATGAAGAAATAAAAAATGAGGCGGAACGGGATGGCTGTAAGGGGAAGGTTGAGACCATCAAAAAAGAAGACATAAAAAAGGCAATGCATGAAATACAATATATGTTACTATTTTAAATTTTGTGAAGGTGAAATTTGGAAAAAAATTAAATTTCTAAAAATAGCTCTAGATCCCGCTATATTCAAAATTGGAATCTAATATTTCAGATTTGGTCTTTTCTATGGCATAGCAAACACATATCCTAAAATCAGCAAAATCTGAGACTTAGTGCCACAAAATTTTCCAAAAATTTGTTGAATCGTCGTGGAAAATCCTTACATTTTTATGATGTAAGCTTTCACGGCTGAATTACTTATGCAGTATAGGTCGGTATAGGCTTGCAATTTAACTCACATATCCTATATCACATGCTTTTGGTCAATGCATAATATCCTATATTTGGTCCTATATTTTTTGAAAATCCTGTCCTATATTCCTATATTTTTAAAAAAATTTCAGTGGACACCTTGAGTGATACAAGAGCGCATGTTGAGGATATTCACAAAACATAGAACAGGCTAGAAACAAGTTTCTAGCAACAGAAACTTTCCTTTCAAGCATTTTCCATGAAACAAATTACCAATCCATTACTTAGTAGGTAGTTTACAGGAACAACGAATATGTTCCCAACAGTAAGTGCTCAAGGATACAATTTCCTAGTATATCATGGGCTTGAGTTTAGACCTTCATTATTAGACCTTCCTGTACCAATACACCGCCTGCGTGGATGGGGTCTCGACGCCCAGTGGCAACGCTGACTTGAAGGATCATAATCTATGCCACAATAATCCTCGCCTTTCGAGCTCGTGGGTAGACATGTTGATCTCGAAGAATGCAATAAAGATGGATACTTTGCACTAGTTGTGTAAATAGCTGGCAACGCGCCCGAGGTACTATTGTCTATTACGGACCGACATTTAGGTCCATATTGCTGTTGTTACCCATCATAATTAATTCTATGTTATACATTGCAAATACGATTTCTTAAAAATATATAATCTTAAAAAAGGCTTTAAAGGAATAAGGAATAGAAGAAATATATAGAAATTATAAATAGTGCTTTTGACTATCGGTCTGTAATGTGCAAAGTTCCAAAATAGTAATGGGGATTGTACATGTCAGCGGTCCGTGGGGACAACAGATATCTTCCAGTGAAAGTTTTAAGTTGCGCATTCTGGAAGCTTTATTCATTCTTGGTCGCACACGTGGTCTTTGTGTCCAAAAACAGTTCGTTTATGCTCTGTTGTTATCGTTGTGATTGGCAGTTCGTCAGTACCTTTTTTAGTTGTGTTTCAATAATATCCACCTCTATCGGACACAGATGCAAAAATCCTCGGACGCTAACGCGTCCAGTGTGTCTAGCTCACTAATTTGTCATTATTCTTTTGCTAAAACTTTGAAGTTAGGGAATTTCAAATGTTGCCATTTTCATAGCAGTTTGATGTGAAAGTCTCTCCCACTGTTTTTTATCCACTTGTAATTCAAAATAAGTAAAAGTGGAAGGTAAAACTATTTACGAGGGCAGACGTTTCGTGACTCTGTCACAGCCTCAGTGCCAGTTAAATCAGAATGTGATGGAAGTACAAATGTGAAGTGGATCTAATATATTGATCGATCTGCGCTTAGTAGTGAGCATCCGTCGACCAACCAGTTCTTGCATCCTGTTCAGACCTGGATTCTAATGTGCCTAGCTTCAGTAATGCGGCTTTCAATAGGTGAATTGTGCTTGCTAAGAATCATGAGATTGAACTCTTTAATAGTCATGTTACGCTAATAAAAATTTTTCGCATAGTCAGAAAGGGCACTGTTATTATTACCAGCTTTTAACCTACTTGTATGTTCTTTTAGACGGGGATGAAAGGGACGACTAGTTTGGCAGAGCCGACAAGTAAATTGATACACTACGTGACGATCATCACACGCATAGTTATCATCAAGACTTTTGCATAAGTCACAATTTTTATGCTTATGAGACCAATTATTATTATTTTCAATTTTTACTTTTTCTGAGAGTCCACAGAAATTTTCTCGCAGCGAAAAATTTATGAATTCCGCTTGGAACATCCATGGTTGGGTATCTATTAAGCAGTTCAAGAAGAATTTTCCTCAACTTCACTGCGAGATCGGTGATGTAGACCGTCAAAGATGTATAGTATGATTTTTCATAAATTCTCAAAAAATGGAAAAATTCGAATAAGTCAAGGCCACGCAAGTGACCTTCCCGATGGAATTTTTCCGAAATATTTGCATTTCATGATGAAAATACGTAAATTTCAAGAAAATTTGAGAATCTTCGCCACAGGCCATCTGAATGACGTTGGAAGTGTGAATGCTTCAGAGTGTGATGATCTTCACTAGCAAATTCGGAAGATGGTAGAGGAATTTCGTTATTGCCCGACTGTCAAGGATATTGAAGGTGATCGGACTTTATCATAACTTCATGAGCAGTGTTAATTCAGAAGACTATGGCGCGTTCTAAAAGAACATACTTACACTATCCCATGATCAGGTCGGAATAGAGGGTGGATTTTCAATCAGTAAAGAGGTTTCATCGACGAACATTTCTCGATGAACATTTCTCAACATTTGGTGGCAAGAAAAATTGTAAAAGATCACATGATAAGTATTGGTGGGATTGAGCATTTTGTAATTGCAGAAAAACTTATCCAATCTTGCAGGTTATCGCGGCAGCAGTGTATGAGATCCTTAGAATTGGAGAAATCCAAATCCGAAAAACGGAAGATAATTGAGTAAACCATCAAAGATGTAACAGAATAAAAGAAGAAAAATGGAAACTGATATATATGTCTTTAAAAGTGATGGTGAACTCACGTACGACGAGGCCGAGCGAAAGGGACAAATCTCACTAGTATCAAAGTCAAACGCATTGAGAAGTAGATCTAACGAGTTACAAAGCGAGGTTCGCAAAATGAACCCCGAATTGGAAGAAGTAGAGAAGCTACTGATGAGCATACAGTACAATGAAAACATAAAGCACCCTTCCAACTTTTTATCGTGAATAGTTCATATCGTCTTTTGTTTCAACCGTGCGTATTTTTCAATGTTGAGTAATTAGCGATCTTGCTATAAAGATTATATCATTGTTTCACATCGAGTTCGTAATTGCATGTATAAGAAATTTTATCAATTGAGATGCCTGTTTAGACTGCTCATTTGTTTTGTTGATTGTAACCAATAGATGATTTTTAATGTGTCATTGTCTTCCATATGTTCTTGAGGAAAATAGATAAAATCGTCTATCACAATTATAATACATCAAGCCTTCATATGATTGATCAATTTCAATATTCGATACTAAGAATTAAAACTTAATGAATTGCAAAAAATTGATTGCAACAATTAACTGGCGATAATTTGAATTAAACCAATCTATGTAATCGATTAGCATCAGTGGTTGGATTCATGCACGAATTCGTGCATTGCACGAATTTTAGGAAGCATGCACGAAATTTCAGATGGATGCACGAATTTTATGTACGAGAATTCACGAATTCTTACCCAGTGAAATTCCTATTTTTGCCAGAGGGAACTCATGCATAATTAAGCATCAGATACTGTAATTTGTACCTATATGTCGGTAATCTAGTCATTATGTGCAGTAATATTAATTGATCCCTATGTGCGCGCGAAATATTGTTGAACAATATATTGTTTTGTCTCATGGAATATTTTCTAAGCTCAACCGTACTAGTATAGACGTGATACAACGATAACATAGAATGTACAAATTGTAACAGCTATGGTACCTAAAATGTCCGTGCATAATGTGACGATAGCATTAACGAATATCCGAATAAACAACATCCATGGCGAGGGATCTGTTTATAGATAATTTGAAAACAAGTACAGGTATTCTTTTTAATTCCTACACCTGCATTTGGGCATTCGCATGCATACCTTTTATACCATGAGTAAAATGGTGAAATCGCTTTCTTTCAACATGCAATGAAGATCGCAGCACGACTGCTCTGGATGTAAATATTTTCCATTAAAATGGTTAGGCCTGTATGCACCTAAATGGTGACTAAATGGCACCTACCGATCATTATCAGTTACTTGTCAAAGTTTGCCAGAAAGTAAATTGAAGTCTAATTTAAGATAGAATTATTATTAATGAATGTATTTTGGAAAACTAAAGCTAAGTTCATATTGAAACGATCATTTTTGTTATTGCAGCCAGTTTCGACTGAAGGAGTGACGTGGAGACCCTCGGGTAATCCCGAACAAGATATCAGAGCTCATTTATATTGCCAAAAGAAGAAATGCTTGCGAGTACTACGTACGATTGTGCGAGAAAGGAAGATAGTAACAAAGAAGAAATACAATGAGCTTTCAACTTTAAGAGATTCTGTAAATCTTCAATTGAATGAAAATATCAGTATCAACGAAAAATTGGCAGCAATTAAACCTACCTCCTCTCAGCTTTCTTGAATTGATGCAATCTGTCTGGTTTTTTATTTGCTTGAAATATAACAGTATTCACTTAAATCAATTATTGTTTTGTGAATTATGCTGACATTACGATGGATGTGGGTTGGAATCCACCCCAAAAGAGTTCGATGTGGATTTTCTTAGCTAGAAATGTTATGTCTGAAGCTGCAAAAGCTACGATTCTAATTTTTTGTGACTTTTAGTTTCTACGCATTTCTGAAAACCAATCTTAAAATTATCAAGTTAAGGCGCTTAAGCGATTTTGTGGCCATTCCGGGAATTGCTATAAGTATAAAATTGCCTCTGGCTTTCCGCGGAAAGCTTTGGATGATGAAAATGTTCCACGTCCGTTCTTGAAACTCCCATACGTGGCGAAAAGTAGGAAGACAAGTTTATGAATTAGCCAGACGAATCCAGGTCTAAGAAAAAGTTCGCATCATTTTTGAGACAGAAAGAAGCTTGGATATGCGATGCAGAATAGCTAAAGAGGTTCATCCATGCTTGGATGGGATCATGCTTTTCTTGAATGGAAAGGTGATTTCTTCCATACAGGCTATAAGGCGCTTGAACGAAACATGTACAGTAAAATCTAAATAATCCATTTTTCTTAAACTTAGCCAAGTTGAGATTTTTCTTGTAAATTGCGCAGCTATCTGATTTTTTTACCAAAGACAAGTAAATGCGATGGCAATCAATTGCCCACAAGAGATTTGGGATGAATTCGTGGAACTGATCGTAAGCTCAGAAAATACTATCGCGATTCGTTGTTTGTCTTGTCTGCACTATTTTAGAAATACCTTCTACACTTACAATTCACATTCATGAAGTAACGCGTATTTTGATTATTCGATGTTAACACATAATTAAGCGTATATTCCAAAATGAACTCACTAAATGTGCGGTATAGGCTACTGCATGAGATTCAGCTCAAGCGATCTTTCTCGAGCAATAGTATCTACCAGCATTAACCCATCTTTTTCCACAATCAATGACACTATCTCGTAGAAATTAAATATAGGCATAGTACACAACAAGATGTATGCACGTCTACACGTACGTTTCATTAAATAATAAATTATAATATTAATAATTAATTCATCAAATATTTTAAAGTTGTGAGTCCACAATTATACTCATATCCACGAAATTTGTCTACATCACTGAAATATTTCTATATACCTACTCCCGGTGAAAAAAATCTGTCGGTCAATTGTCGGCCCGACAATTGACCGACAGATCCCGACAGTTTTTTTTCACCGGGACTGTGTCGGGATAATCATCCTAAAGAATGTCAAAAAGCAAAATTGCCTACATGTAGGCATTTTTCTAATATCCAAATTATTTGATTGATAATAAAGCATGAAGCATATCGGCTTAGAAACTTTCTCAATAACTAATGAACTATGACACTGTCTCAGCGGCAAATGTTGTGAAAATAGCACATGTATAAATGAAAATATATTAAAATCGCTTGATGATCTTCGAGTTGATGTTGTGTTGTCATTTTCAATGGCATGTAAAACACGCTGAGTATTCTCATTGCTTGCAACACTCACCGGTCTTCCTTGTCCGGCTTGTCGGTGCACCAGACAGCCGGCCAGTGTTCAACAATTCTTCTTCCAGTTAATTATTGTTTGTCTGGGCGGCGCTTCTTTGTTAAATTCCTCTCTAAATCGCAGTCGGTTCTGTTCTACTGACACTTCATTCGTTATAATCCAGGCTGTGATTGCAATTTGCTCTTCTATCGTATATTCCATTGCAAATTCGAGGTAGGTGTAAACACAGTTCAACAGTGCGCAGAGTGAACAACTGCATGAATAATTACTTCAAAACTGATAGCTATCGATTCGCACTGTCTGCTTTTAAACATAGAAATTGAATCAGCCAACTATACTAACTTATATTGCAGCAATATCCCGCATAGCCACGGACGCTTGGGGTCATGTGTAATTACGCGTGGTTCACGCGTGACTTACGCGTGATTGAGCGTGGCATGTCACCTAGTGCTTTTTGTTAATCTTTCTCGGAATTCCACAGAGATCCAAAGTCTTTTCTGCAGCAAGCTAGTACTTTCTAAAGATTGTTCATTCGCTCATTTCTAGCAATGAGAAATTCACCACAGACATACCTATTTTCACATAGAATCACCATTCTATTCAGCGCATTGATATGCATCATCAATTACAAGAATGAAAGATTAGGAATAAGGTGGATTGCGTACACATCAACATTATGAGCTTTCGAGAAGCCTATTCTTCAAAGTAATTTCAAAAGATTTTGAATTCTGATATTTTACTTATGGAGAATGACATTCAAATGATTTTACGAAATTTTGAACGCTTTTTTCAGTGCTGTCATTTTTCAGTTTGATCATATCAAAAAGAAAGTATAATAACGGTGTGATGAATTGGGCAGCATTTTCATATCAATTGGATAATTTCTGCTTGAATGGTATTAATCCATAAAAATGCTATTCAATCTGAAGTAAGAAACTTAGAAAAATGCCTATGGATGTAGGCACTTGGTCATACAGAATTCATCAAGAATTTCATAGAGATTACCGGTAGTTGTCTTTCAAAATCACACTTTCCAAAGTTCAATGTAAAAAATGATAAAACCTACTCGCTTTAGTCACATGACTTTTCCATACTGATGTAGTTTGACTCATGAACCAAATATATCAGGACCTACATCTAAAGAAGCCACTATTTGCGACTCATCAAAGGAACTTCTATGTCCTGATGTTCAGATTGATAGCCTTGAAATTCATCTGGGCAAAATCTCGCATTGCTAATGGTTGCCTACCGGTATTTCAATAAATCGAATGAAGACAGAAAGAACAGTTTACTATTTTCCTGTGGGTGTCAGAGTCAACAAATGAGTCTGCTTCTCTGTCCTTGTCCCGTTGATTATCAATTAGAATAAAAATGACTTCAAAAGACGTTCATCATTCTGGTGTCGACCTCGTCTGAACAGGTAAAAACTTATCGAAAGTCGGATTCGCTTGACAGTAGATCTTCCGACTCACCGATGGATAATTCCGTACGGATAATCGGACATTTTAGGATTTCCCACCTCTGCTATAATATATGTGATTAAACATTAATTCATGTTTATGTAGGCTAAATACAATACTACAACTCAAACACTGTGTTACCTTAATTTTCTATACGAGTACTAATATAGAAAATTTCATATTGAGGAGTCTGTATCGTCGTAAAATATACTTATCACGAATGCTCAACATATTTACAATTTACATTCAAGTGTATCTATAAATATACAAAGTCAAACAGACAGCTTTCAAACTAACATAACGAGTTTCCAAATCAATAAGCAAGATATCAGGGGAACATGCATGTATCATATGCAGATATATTTATGTTTCAAAACTGTGATTGAACAACAATCAACATTGCACGGTCTGCTGTGTCGTCAAATGTCCAGTCTACTCGCAGGGTTTATCCGCTTACATGATCACCTTGTCACTCAGGAGGCTTCGATAGTTACCTTCTTGAGCTGTGGCCGCGTAATATGAGGAAAATCATTTAGAGGCGATTATGGGAGAAGCAAGTAAGTGTGAAGTATTTCTTCTCCTCAAGAACAACTTACTTTAGCTTTGGAAGCTTTGATTAGATAATTGCTTCTTTCATCACATGCGTAGACACTCATCATAAGTTCATAAAGTCTCAACTGCATTATGGTCTCATGCAGTGATAGACAAGAAACTTTTGAAGATTGATTAATTTACGTGTGTAATAATATTTTTTTAGCAATTTCGGTTGATTTGGTGAAGAAAGACTTTGATGTCATTTCTCTTCACTGAAAGTGTGTAGAAAGACTGAAGACATTTTACTGATTTCAACTTATAAGAAAATGTAATAATATTGTAAAGATGAAACTATGGCTGCCATGTTGGCTTTTCCAACAACACCTTAATCTACAGAAACCCGCCTCTACATCCGAGCAAAAAGGTCGCCTTCGCAGTCCATGTTGATGTTATGTGTGCAATTGTACATTTTATTGGGTTATTTTGACTCAGTTATTTGGAGGCCTATATGAAAAATAGAATGCTTAGATATTAAGGCCCGTTCTCTTATTTTCTGATAAGATCAAGATGTCTCAGATTAGTGTTTAAATGGAAAATTCAAGTGCTCTGATTTCAGTGTTGAGAGAAGAAAGTTTAGAGTCAGCGAGGCCTTACGGCATTCGCCTGTTAGCTAGGTTTATAAATAGAGCCTTTAGGTAAAAGATCGTGAAATATATACATATATTAAAACTTTCTATTTAATTACTACTTTTATTTAAAAATAAAAAATAAAGGCTCAACGCATATATGTGTGGATTCCATCATGTATGAGCTCTATTATATATCGTGGCTACCCTTCGATTTTTTTTGTAGAACACAAGTTTGCATGCTTATAATCGTACTGCACATTGTAGAAATGTTCATAGAAGTTAAAAGACATCAGGTCGTATGCGGCTGGAATCAGAGCGCCTCCGTCAACCAAAGACACCACCTAAGCCTCATCTGTCCTGGTATCTATTCAACCTTTAGTGCAACCTCAATTGCACGAATGTCTTTGCAGACGCACACAGCAATGAATTTTAGGTTTGATGACTTCATTCTTGGGTTGTGAGCCGATTGCACACTCACGCATTCGTGAAAGGTGGTGCAAATCGAAAAAAGAATGATGTCGAATTGCTAAACATTACTGGGTTTTAAATTTTCCAAATAAGTCATCATCAACTTTTAGGAATCACGTGTGAATTTTCTTGCCTTCGATTGATTGACAAGATAGATTCTTAAAAACTTCTGTATTTAACATTTTCCTCGGAATTCTTGCTGGTCATAAATCTCAGAAAAACAGTTGACAAATTCATTCCGTCAAAATAGCGAAAACAGAAACACATGCGAATAGTTTACTGGTCCTGTATGTCATTGTTGTAAAATTATCTCTCTTATCATCCCAAATGCACCGCGAAGCAATATTTAAGTCATTTTGAGGACAGGGTTCTCCAATATGACTAATGACAATCACTCTATAACGTTCAAATCCAAGTTCTTTCACTTCGGTCTTCACTGCTTCAGATATAAGAGCAGCTAACATTTGAGCCGCTTCTGAACTATATTCAACATCATCAAGATGCCTGGGCAACACTCTTGATAGAATTTCCTTGGCTTTTGAAGATTGAAATTTGCGATTAGGTTCCATTCGATATGTTGGTTCATACCGCACAGGTCCACGGACAGCAGCTCCCACCACTATAAATAAGAGCGCAATAAATCTAATTATTCAGAACATCATCATGAACATTTATAAAACAAAACTGTATTGACGCAAATGTATTGACGCAAGGAAAAACAGCAATTCGTGTCAATAAGAAGGTGCTCTCTTCTCAATAGAACATGCTTATGTCATACTTGATGTGATATGAGTTTCAGCTTTATTCACAGCTAATGGTCAATAGTGACGTCACATGCAGTTAGCACGGGAAGAGGGAAAGTCGCAATTAGATAATCACACACAGAATTCCAATATGCGAACGGAACGGCAACGCACAACAGCTCAAACTCCCACACGCCCCCCCCAGGTCGACAGACCTCACACGCACACCACATCACTAAGTCACCGAATCTATCCGGCGGCTTCCTCTCGCGAATGCTACGACGTAAAATACTGGCCTCATTATCCTCATCATCTTCACCGCTTAAACCGCTTTCATCACTGTTTGAGTATGTAGGAAACGTATCTAACGTACACTCCTCACCAGGGACTAGCCTTAGGTGTGAAACGTGGCGTGCAGCGCCATCTTCATTCAGAATAACACTTACGCTAGAACAGATGCTAGTTATCCGATGGGGACCCGACCAAGTACTATCGCACCTCCCCGAAACACTCTTCAGGTAAACTCTGTCGCCAATACTGAAGGGATTTCTATCTAAATCCTCGTACTTTGAACTTTCTTCCGAGTCAACCTGCTCAGGGCCTACCCGCTGGATGTGTTTACGCTCAGTAGTCACTCCTGGCTTCTTAGAGGTGGCTGCAAACATTAACTCGTAGGGGCTTTGCCGCTCACCGTCTCTACTATTATTTACCCAGAACGTTGCTTCTTCGATATCTCGGTTCGCTCGCTTGGCACATCTCTTAACAGTACGGTGGACTCGTTCTATAATTGCGTTGCCTTGCGGGCGATAAGCACTAGAAAAAACATGTTTAATCTCCCAATTATCGAATAGCTCATAGATATCTCTACTTCTAAACACGGTACCGTTATCGGATAACACCGAACTAGGAGGACCGAACTCCGCTATAATTTGAGACAACTGCATCGACACTTCAGATGAAGACTCATTGCGCAGCCGTCTCCAAATAGTGTACCGAGATGAAAGGTCGATTATAGTCAAATAAGGAATCCCATTATAGTGAGTTATATCAACTGCTATGTTCTGCCATATAACCGGACTAGTGCTGAAGGCGCCCTTATCCCAACTAAAATTCACCGCCGGATCTATCCTAGCACACCTGTCACAACTACGGACGACTTTCTTTACTAGCCTCCTAGAAACCAAATTTCCTAGCTTCTGTTTGGCAAGATTCAAGGTTCGATCTACACCAAATTGGCACCTTTCGTGGATCTTTTTAATTTCCATGAGGTTGCGGTTTTGATTATCTGCGCCCTCTGCTACTGCTGCGGATAGAACATTTGCTGTGTCTGCTTGATCTCCCATAACCTGTATCCATTTTTGGGGGACACGAGTGAGGCTGTCCGAAATATTTTCAGCAGATTTCACTAAGTGCGGTTCGACTTTGATTTTTTCGGTTTCTATAATCTCTCTTAGAGTATCAAGTCGACGTTTGATAAGTCTTTCTGATAGAGCACGAGTCTTGACATTGTGCGTTTTATTGATAACTGCCGTCAACCATTTATACACAGTGGATGAATCAGTCTTAATAATTATGTCTCTCTTACCCCAGCGTAGGGCCATATTAAGCCCTTTGATAGCTGCGTCTAATTCACTAATATTGATATGTCCAGTGTCGTTATGTGGTCTCAACCACGAAGCGTCCTCTATTATCTTATCGTTAACTGTCAAGACAACACCTAGAGCTAGGTTGCTAGCATCAGCCCAAACAACAATAGGACTATTTTCAGGGACCGGCCAACTTCCCCTCACTGGATCACCATTAGTCGCTATCTGCCGCATCATCTGATTAATGAGATCCATAACTGGCGTCGTGACACTATCATCCCACTTAAGCTGCGCTAACGAAGTCAAGCGTTGGAGGAAACTACAATAAACGCGCAACCACCCAGCAAATGGAAAGTGCCCTAACAGCTCTCCTATGATGCCATTAATTTGACGCCGAGAACACTGTCCTGAAGGTATGGTGGGAATAGTTTTATCTCTTTGCCATGACAAGTCATCGTTCACTCGGATGCCCAGTACACGAACTCCTGCAGGATTCCCTAAGCTAACGGGTTCCTTGGTCAGTAATCCCCACTTTGACAGGTGATTTTTGACATGAGAGACGCTTACTTTACTTTCGTCAATGAATAAGTCATCCACGTAGCTGGAGACAGATTCCTTCAATTCCTTTTCAAGTGATATCACTTTATCTACTACAGCTGTCATAATCTTAGGAGCGACGGAGAGACCGAACCCCAGCCTAGTGAGCAAGTATATTTCATTTTTCCATCTAACGGCCTGATGCACCCACAGTGACTCATGCACGTGTATTTGTAAATAAGCTTTACGTAAGTCTAAGAGGGAACAATTAGACCCTCGTTGCCGCCATTCCCGAAGCCTATCTGAACATAGAGGTACTGAGCCCCCTGGAAAACTTTTAACGACCTGGTTCAGCATTCGATAATCTAAAACCGGGCGAATCTTTTTTTCATCTCCTTTATCTTGGAGCACAGCCATGGTAGGCAAAAAACTCTGGATTTCACCATGCTGAGTGGCGTCATACTTTACTAGTATCCCCTCGCTAACCCAAGAATTCATTTCGGCATCGAAGCCATTCCGATCGCAGGGTTTCACATAGTCAATAGGAGTTTTATGCAAATTATCGGTATTACCACCCTCGGTCCACTTCCAGCTAGCTACCCATCGACCTTCAACGAAGCTGGCGGTAAAGTCGCTATCACTAACGCTTAGGCTTTGCGGGACCCAGTCAGCGTCGATACTGACGGCAGCTGTAACATGGGTGATGTTTGGGGAGAACTTAACCGTAACTCCTCCCTCACAATAGCTGAGTTCGAGTCTCTTGTGAGATAGAATGTCTAAACCTAGCACAACATCGACATCAAGCGGCAATCGTTTAACAACATGTGCTTTCACCGGGCCTAACTCAACGTCATCGTCCGTCACAACAGACCTGAGCATGACAGCACCACAAGTATGCAACTTGTCCTTATTCATCAGCTCTAAACACAGACTAGACTGCTCGCGACGTTTCCCCTTAGCCCTGTGGTCACCTAGCAAAGTAACGCTGCAGCCGGTATCAATCAGCACTCGCAGTTTGTGTCCATCGATCCACATCGTCCGGATTAATGCGCGGATGCGGGGGCAGCATGATCCGGCACATCCACCTCCGCACGTCCGTTTCCCGAAGCAGTAGACTTGGGGCAATGGGATCGAAGATGCCCAACTTCTCCACAGCTGTAGCAGATAGTGTTGCAGTCCCGAAGAAGATGTCCGATACGCTTGCAGCCGCTGCAGCGCGGTTTGTTTGTTCTCTGCGGATCCCAACGTTGGCGTGTTCCGACGCTGGTTGTTCCAGCTGCCGCAATGTCCAAAAGTTCCGATGGGTTCGCCAGAAGGGCTTTAGCACAGGAAATGATCTGGGACAGCTCCATCTTCTCTCCACATTGAACCTTGACTTGAGGTACAATTTGTTTTGGTAGTGCGTCCACGAGATGATACGAGACGAGTTGTTCCGGTACTGCGCTTCGGTTGCTGATCATGACGCCAAGAGCGCTCTTGATCTGATCCACGACCAGGTCTACTGACTCTCCCGGTATCAGCTTCGTTTATTTCAAGTCTTGCCATGCGCATAGCTTTGAGCGGCCAAACATTCGCATGAGTTCGGCCTTAATTGCGCTAAGGTCGGATTGCTTTGCAGGGGGCATCTGCTTCCATGTGGTGTAGGCCGCTCCCTCCAGGAAGATAGGTAGGATTTTCGCCAGTCGGTCATCGGTCTTCTCGTCCTTATTCTCAATGGTGATTTCGGCTGTTAGCAGGAACTTATCCATCCAGAATTCAACATCTTCTCCTCTGCCGCCCGAGAATTTCTTCACCGCGTCGATTAGCTTCATTCCCGCCTTTGCCATGATAGCTTGTATTGACGCAAGGAAAAACAGTAATTCGTATCAATAAGAAGGTGCTCTCTTCTCAATAGAACATGCTTATGTCATACTTGGTGTGATATGAGTTTCAGCTTTATTCACAGCTAATGGTCAATAGTGACGTCACATGCAGTTAGCACGGGAAGAGGGAAAGTCGCGATTAGATAATCACACACAGACTTCCAATATGCGAACGGAACGGCAACGCACAACAGCTCAAACTCCCACAAAAACTATTCTTCAATATAATCTAGGGCTGTGCGCTAGCCACACCTGCTCGCAACGGAGCATCGGGCATGATAACCGGTGCACCGAAAATTTTAAGCCTTGCCCAAAGCACTTTTTTAAGTATAGGCGAAGTATAATTTGTTTCGCGTGCTAGATTGCCGTGTAATGGTCAATCAAAATATCAAATTGTTGAAGGCAGGGTCTCTTTCTTTCAAAATGGATGTTCTCATTTTCTGGAGTTCAATGCAAATTTTATAGATCACTAGGAAATTTCATTCAGGTTGTGCTGAAAACTTTGAAGCACACTTAGGCCCATAAATAGGCCTCCTTTAATTCTACTTTTCCAATACTTGCAAGTAATTCCCATCATGCTTAACCCGCACGTATGATGGTTCTAATGGAATTCTTTAAAACTAGATGAAACAAAAATTACAAAAATGTTCGACAAAAATTGTGAAAAATTACAATGACTAAATTACTAAGTCAGTGGCTGACTATTGTAGGGCTTTTAATTGATTCTTTCAAAAATATAACAAAGAATGGTTGTTTTTGATTCTTTTTAAGAATACTTGATCTACAAATAACTGTGCAGGAATGCCAACATCTCGACATCACTCGGCTTCAATCTCTCTCTCTCTCTCCCTCCGAATTGCTAAGGTCGCAGTAATTGAGACTTCGTAAAATGATTTATTTCTCATGAACTTGAATTATCTAATTTCCGTCAATTTTTCACATTTCTTTCTCAACATCACGAAATAAGCCGCTTCATTTTCATGACATAGAACTGTAAAGTTTGAATTTAACTGAATATAATAAATCCTAGTTGGATGTATTACACTGCATGCTTAAAATATTTTTCACTTCAATTTAGTATGACTAAGATACCAGACAAAATGAATTAATTGCAAATGAAGATGTACAGTAAAGCATCTGATCGAAATCCACACATTTCGATGCACCGACACCGACAATCGGTGCAAGCAGAAGAACCGTTGCACCGCGCACAGCCCTAATAAAACTATTCGTGCTGCTTGGTTTTGCCAATCGGTCTGTATACACAGTGGTGAAAAAGGTCGAAAAAATTGGGGGTCAAATCTGTTTGTCTAATGATGGAAGGAAGAGGAATAGAAGTAGAACTAAAAAAATCAAAAAATATTTCATCGAGCCATTTTCGAGAAAATCGACTTCATTGATTTTTCAAAATCGATACTATAAAATAATCAATATCGATTATACTGCAGATTTAAAAAAAATCGGGGGCGGATACTTTTCAATCTAGGATGTCAAGGATATTCATACTAACATTTCAAGACCAATTACACAAATTTTCATCGAGCCGTTTTCGAGATAATCAACTTCATTGATTTTTCAAATTCGATATATGCTTCAATGATCGATATCGATTGTACTACAGATTTACAAAAATTGGGGGCGGATATTTTTTAATCTAGGATGCCAAGAATATTCATGCGAATAATTTAAGACCAACTATACAACTACACAATATAATGCAAAGTTTCACGGAGAAGTTGAGATCTCATTCTACCTCTTGGCTGAAATTTCAAGTTTTTTATTCATATTTTCATCTGCATGATTTTACGATTCACTAAATTCATGATTGATTTCTTGAATCTTAATAATATTGTTGACCCACTTACATCTTTTAAAGTTAATTATGATCACTGTTTTTCATAATGATATTTTTCTTATTCAGTGACAGGTAGTTAGTGATATGATCACGCTTAAGGAAATACGACTTTGAAATAGAGTAGGGCTGTGAGGTAAGTTACCCGGTAAATTACCCGATAAATTACCGGGTAATTTATTCTTATATCTATGTTTTCTCTGAAAATAATTGTTTGTAATGTGTTATGCTGAAATAAAACAATTCAAAATGAACTCTGCTAAATTTTTGCTTTAATGCAAGTGTAATTTCGCATCATAAGTAACTATGGTTTCAGAGAAAATTGATTTTACGTTTTTAATGACCTGGGTTATTAATTACCGTCTCCTATAAAATACTGTTAAATCAATATCTCAGAAAATTATCAAGATATATAAATTTCTTTTCAGTATCCTTTTCCCAAGCGTCATACATCGTCATACTTCGACAGATGAAAATATCATAGATGAAAAAGCAACAACCTCTTCTAATCTCAGTACTGCGAACAAAGAAACAGTTAGAGAAACCGTCAAAGTCAAAGATCTTGAAGGAGCAGGTTCTACGTCAAAGAATACTGAACAGAGACAATTGACTCCATTCATCGATCGAATCAGTGTGAACAAACGGAAATCGAAATATCTTAAGCACGTGCCATTTATGTTTCTGCAACGCCGTTGAGTATGACGGAAATCGTTGGTGGCGCCAATTTTTTCACAAGATTCGCCCAGCTTTTCAAATTCCGTCAAGACATCTTCTTAGCAATTCTCTGTTGATGAATGAAAAGAAAACTGTCGATTCACTAATCAAAGATCTGGCGTCTGATTCGAAATGTATCACTGTCTCAGCTAATGGTTGGTCGTGTATCGCAAATGAATCGCACATACAGACACTATTCTTCACACCAGAGCCCATTTTCTTCAAAAGCGTTCACACAAATGAGAAGCGGCACACTGCTGAGCATATCGCAGAATGTATTATTGTTGCAATCCAAGAATTTTGCGAACTGAACCAAATTGAATCGGAAAGATTGAAATCTCTAGTAACTGACAACGCAGCCAACATGGTCGCGGCTTGGGAGATAATCAAAGAAGAATTTCCAAATGTCACCACTTATGGATGTTTAGCCCATGGGATAACATAACCATGGGTTTCTGACATACGAAAAATGATATTGTTGAGCAGTGTACTCGCAGAAAATTTGGAAATAACCAAATTTTTCAAATATCATAATGTGCCCAAAGCCATTCTTCTTCAACACGGAGGTTTGAATGTGAAGCTGGCTTGTCCGACTC
The DNA here is from genome assembly GCA_907163375.1 of Prostheceraeus crozeri. Taxonomy (NCBI): domain Eukaryota; kingdom Metazoa; phylum Platyhelminthes; order Polycladida; family Euryleptidae; genus Prostheceraeus; species Prostheceraeus crozeri. Next base: position 225,018 of record CAJQUW010004359.1, on the reverse strand, counting down.
GATGGTCCAGTTACTATCAGATGTTGCAGCGAAACTTGCGTATAAAGAATGCCCTAAGACTAGCCATTGACTCAAACTGCGACGCTCCAATCCATCTGCAAATGAGAACCTTAAACGAAGATGACGTCTGGGTTCCTACCGAAACCGTTGCGGCTTTACTGAAACCTGCAAGTCATGCTATTTCAGCAGCAGAAGGCGACTTCATCTCAATCTCGATAGCGCCGGAGGTGTTTTCATACATGGAAGCTTCAATGATCCAAACTCTACGCCAATCATCTCTTTCTGATGAAGAGAAAAAATGTGTGCAATCATTCATCGAGAATCGCCAAAAATTCTGCATTTCCGGGCAGCACTATGCAGCAAACCTTCTGGACCCCAGGTTCAGGGGTAGAACTCTAACGGAACAACAGTTGGTTCTTGCTGAAGATACAATCTTCGAAATTGCACAGAAAACGAAACTCTCAACGACATCTGTATCTAAGGATCTGGTTAACAAGATCGAGTGCTTTGTTCAATTCATCCCGCATGATTTGGAAAGTCGACTACGACACGGATCCGATTAAATGGTGGTAATGCTATGGGAATACGCGACAGCTGAATGTGGTAGCCGTCGTTCTTCTTTCGATGTCGGCCACAACTGCTGCGGTTGAGAGAGCAAATAAGGAATTCAGCCTTCAAAAAACGAAACTGAGGAACTCCTTGACTGACGAAAGAGCAAGTATTCTGACGTCTGTTGCTTACAACCATAAAATAAAAAGTCGACTTGAAGAAGGAACCGGTCAAAAGAAGAGCAAGTGTCATCTTATTTTTTTAAAAAATGGAGATTATGACCCGAATCATTTGCTCAAAGTTGGTGGTGACGTGCAGGATTCCTCTGATAGTGACGATGACGAAGACCTCATGGAAATAGACGAAGTGGATGGTGACCAGTTTTTGCAGTCCGAGAGGGAAAACAACCCTTTGAATATTCCTCTAGAGGTCGGGACTTTTGTGGCAGCACGAATCATCGTAGAAAGCAGGGGAAATCATGGTTTGAAGTGCAAGGTATTCATTGGAAAGATAACGGCAATGTTGGAAGAAGATGATTTCACTGTGTCTTTCCTCAAAGTGAATAAATTCGGTACATACACATTTCCAGAGGTTGTCGATGTGTCAACTGTTGATCGAAAGGATCTATGTGCCATTTCAGCATCAGATGTTGGAAGACGCGGTGACTTCTCATTTCCAAGTGAAGAAATAGAGCGTGCTGCTCTTCGTTTATCTTCTTAATTCAGTGCTCTTACTGCGTGGCTACTATTTGTGGCAATCACTGATCATGTTTAGTCTTATTTTTTAGTATTTTGTCCTCCTTAAATTTTCTCAGCACCGGTACATGTAATTTCCGTAATTGTTCATATTCAGCTTCACCGCAAAAGTTCAATTTTCTGTAATATGCACATACTCAAATTCATTATTAAGTTATTGTCATCTATTAACGAGTAGATGAAGAAAATATTGTGTGTACCTGATAAATATTTACTATATATTATTCATTTACAAAATATCCTAAACATGAAATAATAGGGAAGAAAGACTTATCACCAAGCAAGGTTACACACTTTCGTATATATTGGGAATCAAAACTCAAAACATAAAAATTCTTGAGCATCATCTTAAAGCGTTCTAAATTCTCTTTGTCCGATCAGTCAAATATCTGTTCCTATCATTCTTCTGTCAGTTTTAGGCCCTATCTGTTCTTCGATTAGCGTGTTCAGTGTAAACACACGGAACGAAATATAGTAAATGGTGCAATAATAATCCTAATGCAACATCTTGATATGAAGTGCGGATTGATTAGTTATGAAATTCTTGCGTAGTTTTGCACTGTGTTCGGCTTAACATGATCACAGCTTCCATTGGAGTCCTCAATTGTTTTATATCTGTTCATGCTTTAGAAAGCATTAGTTAATATGAAATTGAATTTATCTACAATGTCGATGAAGAACTGTTCATGATATATTCTTATATCCAATCAGATTGATTCATATATGAACATTTCTTCACTTTTGAGCGGTGCATAATCCTGTAGCTTACATTGTAAGTAAATATGCCCACCTATATTCATGAGATCCATACTAATTTTTGCTACGATTACCTTGCTAAAGAATGAATTATTTTGTTACCCAACATTTCTGTTATATACATTTTGTTAACATCTTTGTTATCGGCGCTGTCCGTGCTGATTAATCGAATTTCTTGTGTGCGCATCTTCGCATGTTTTGTACCATCTATCTCCAATCGTATTGATTTACTGGTATAATCATATTTTGTATGCAATTTTAACTTTTATAAACACCGATGTATGCAAGTCCGAATAGATGAAGATTACATTTTATGTACGGTATACAATCATTTAGCGGTCTCTGAGCAGTATATTCATTGAGATTATGTCGAGTTTCACAGCAATTTGTTTGCTGAAAGAGAAATATTTTTTGCCCAAAATTTTTGTTATCTTTTTCCATTTGCTGCAGTATATTAAAAGCATGTTTTATCAAAATAAGTCTTTTATTCATAAGTCAATTTTGGTGAAAGTCTTAGGCCCTGTAGCCCTGTGTCTACATACAGCTGCTTTATTAAGAAATTAAGACACGCGAATAATAGAACAGGTTTACAATGGATTTAATAAAATAATGAAATAGGCCTAGAATCGGATTTATTCCAACTTCCAACTTCAAGACCAAATTACACTATATCTATGGCTATTGACTGCAAAAAGCAATTGCAAAATTGGGCCAACTAACCTCAGGGGACGAAGTTGACAAATAAAGACTCAAATGGGGCGTTATGATTCTAGGTAGTCTTATAGAGTCAAATAGTCTTCTAATAATGCATACTTGAATTGCTTGGGTGAGCCGGGCGCGCTGCTGCTATATTTTTCATAAATTACCGTAACTTACCGCATAAATTATGGTAATTTTCGGTAAGTTACCGTCTTGGGAATGTTACGGTAATTTATACAGCCCTAAAATAGAGAGATCCTCCGTTGCTTTAGCTTTCAAGCAAGAAACTCAATATGACTACAAAGTGTTTGTCATTTCTGTTTTTGTCACATTCATGAATTAAAAACAAGTTGAAATTAAAGAAACGGTAAATCTGATGAATATGGTATTTGAGTGTACACAGAATCTTGATGGTGAATATTTTTTAGAGATTGGAAAGAGCCAAGTCAATTGATAGAATTTATCTGTAATTTGCTGATCGGTGCAATATATTTTTGTTACAATCCGCAGCTATCATCAGACAGTGAGTGAATGATTTACAGAATAAAATTTGAAATTCACATCAATGATTCTATGATCATCAATCATTGATGTGAAGTTCAAATTTTATTCTGTAAATCGTGAAACATGAATCTTCTCAGCAGCATGCGAGTGTAAAGCCTATGATTGCAGCTAAAATTTTAGCTTAGCCGGAATGACCGTAGACGTAATCAATATTAGCCGGTTAGCGTATTTAGGTCTACCTCCAAGAACTAAAAATGCAAATGAATTTCGACTTGAATTTTAACATAGATTATTTGATGTTATTAAGAGCGTTCTGTTATTGAAATTCTATACTTCAGTATTTCGTATTTCGTGTCTCACGTACAGCTTAATGAAAAAAATTTCATGACTTTTTGCAACAGAACCATTTTGACCAGGAACTGGCCTATTCATCTAACCAGGAAGGTCAAGAAATGATTTGCTACCGGGGAAATGTTTGGCCCACGAGGTCTGTCAATTTGAAAATCTGCATCAAGTCAGGTCGTGCATCAAATCAAATACCCGCTTCAATTGTGGTCGGCTGTATTTCAAATCGACACCCCGGAACGGAAGCGGTTCAGATGGATGTAAATCGACTATCCGGGCATTTCAAAATTTCCAGACACGGTCGACCACTAGTACTTTATGTCATGAACCGAATACTATATTCGTTTTCAGGGACGCAAGTCGTTAATTGTACCGTGTTTTTAAATAGAAATCAAAAGAAGCAAGCATGAGAATACATGGGCTCTCATGATTACTCTGATTCAATTGACAAGGTAATGCGACCTCTTCATGCGAACATGATTAACGATGAAATATATAATAAAAGCTATTCGAAATTCGACATAAAGTCGTTCAATTAGAAAATTCATAATTTGCAAATGAGACACTGAAGTTTGAAGACAATTCACGACTTAGCATGAAATTTGAATGACAGGGATTACTTGGATTATGTAAGTAAAATGGTAACAATTAGAGAGGTAAGAGACTAAAAGGAAGAGGTCATTCAACCCATAGCCAGGATTATGAATAAGGCGGAAGTTACTGACAGGCATTCTGAGTCAATGAAGTCAAATGGCGATTTCAAAATAGCATAGGTGGATATGTGCTCTGCCATTGCGCTCCGCGCACAGGACCGCATCGCCAATTTCACAGAGTGCGGAGTGCAGGAGAATTAAATGCGCTCCGATCTCGAAAGTAGCAAAAACACTACATTCCGTCATGGAAAGATGATTTCTCTTGACACCTGCATTATTCGTTAGTAATTTGTCACAAAGGGTTTGAGCATGAGTTTCAAGATCACAACAAAAGATATTTGACACCAAATAGAGATGTCTTCATCCTTTTGATTGCACATATTTTGACAAGAAGAGATGAAGTAGCGGGGATGCACCAAATATTCTGTAATAAAAACCTTGTCGCGGATACTTGTGATAAAATTTGCTTATCAACAAAGAACTTGAAATTTGAGGACATCTTATGGCGTCTTCACCAGAGATATCTCTTGTCTTCACTTGATGAGCATTTGTATAATAACATACGTGGTGAGCAGGCGTAAAGGGAAGGGATACATTGATGACAGAGAATGGTGTTGTAGAGACGATGCGTGTGGACCACATGGGGCTCTGCTAATGCGAAGACAATCAGGAAAGAGAGGAAACACGAGTATGACAGCCGAGAGGAAACATGACGGGATGAAGGAGAAGGATAGGAGAATAGAAGAAGAGGAGCGAAAACGGAAAAAGAAAGGCTATGCTTTATGTTCCCAGTTACTGTGGCTTCTGACCAGATTCTTCTACCTCAAATGCCTCAAACGTTCCTTTTGCTATCTATGGTTAATCAAGCAAACAACAATAAGATTGGCCCGCAGATTAAGTGATATCTGGTTGGACTAATGTAGCATTTATTCATGCCGGTACTCTATTATTGTCACTCAATCATTGATCTGACGAGATCATAAATTGCTTCATGCGACAAATTATTCGGCATCATAGAACGAATCATTTTGCTTTGAATAATAATCACTTTTCAGCTAAATTTATTTATGAGTGCAGCTCAACTTGAGAGAGTCACTATTAAGTTCACTTATAAGTGTAGTCCGGACCGCGGAGCTTAAATGCAAAATTTCCGCAATCAAAGCGCCGAGTCTGGTCAGCCAAACTGGAGGAGCGCAAAAAAAATTTAGGAGCGCGCCCATCTGTGCAAAACAGGAAGCTGTATGAAAGATTCAAGAAAAATGAATAAACTGAGTGGGGTTTTATAAAAAATATAAAATTATGAATGATAGATAACGACAATGATAGCTATTGATCAAATTGTCTTAAAACTGAAGTGTGTATTTGTGCAATTTTGCTTTATTCGTCGATCGATTTATTTAATAGTAATAGTGAAGAACCAAACGATTGCAGTCACATGCATGCGGCACGATGCTTGAAAAGAGTTCATCGACTATTTGTTAAAGGAGATTTGTTTTCAGAAGATTATAATATTATAGTCGCTCAACTTCGAAGTCTATATGGGCAACACGATCTGTTCGTACGTTACACTTTGCAACATATTTCTGTGTATATACCATGCTGGCCAGAAGTTTAACACAATGGTGATTTTTTTATTTTAGCTTGTTGGGAAGAATATGTGACTATATTAGTATATACGATATTTTTCACATCTATAGAGGTAGAACGGTTGCATTTATGATTGAATGAAAGTCTAGCTTGCAATAAATAGATGCAGAATATTTTGCATTTTATTTACATTGTGTTAAACTTTTGGCCAGCATGGTACATGCAATTTGATAGAAGAAGGATGTTTATCAGCAGCTGTTACCACTCACCTACAAAACTCTTGTAGTTAATGCGTGCAGACTTGATTCATTCAAATGTATATTCATCATGGAGAAAAAATGCTGAAAGCCACCGTTCGTACGTTTCTCTCAGGAAACACGAAAACACTACTACCAAAACTGCAATTAATACGTGTATAGCGTAGATATTAGAACACTATTATTAATTTGTATAACCATTATGCTATCGAAGTTTTCTGCTCTTCTACATTTAATAAAAAGCCAATATTCACCACAATTATAATTGATGATCTACTTTACTACATGAATGCATAGTTATTATGATCAGGCAACTAGATGAGCTTCACAATGCATTTTAAAAACGCTTGTACGTTTCACAGTGGAGTTAACCATTTCATAGCTATTCATCAATTTATTAATTGTATCACAAAAAAATTGGCTGCATTCCCAAGCAAATATGCGAATACACATCAGGGTTCGCAGCCCAGATGAAAATCAAGCCCGGGATAGCCCGCTTCAAAAAATGTGGAGCCCGGGCCAGCCCGAATTTTTTAAAGCTCACTTTAAAGTTCTATAAAGTATTGCTGTCAACTTTTCTCCCGATCCTTGATAACATTTCTTTCTATATTCGGTCTTGCACCACACCCTTCATTTTCATGATGATTTCTCTGATAGAATTATCTGATTTCAGAAGATCTGACTTTTGTTGATGGACGTCTCTACTAGTAGAGACGTCCACCGACAAAAGTCAGATCTTCTGAAAAAAGATAATATTATCAGATGATGATAGAATGATTGCTCGTCTTGTTGCTCATGAATGTCAATAGCAACAAGACGTGCAATCATATAGTCTAGAATTCTCCTTCACTAGACATCCTCTTAACTTCCACTGCTTTTAGGTTTCGCTAGCAGTTGATGTTTAAGCAGGCTCACGCATGTGGCTTCAGATGATTGTGCAGTCCATCAGTAGAGCATACGCTTACTTCTACAATCTGGTTTCAGACCGTACTTTAGGCTATATTATTGCCTGCCAGACAGAAGTGTATGAGTGCTTCCAAACTGGCGTTTTGCTTCTTGATTCTACCCGCAATTGATTGCTTCAACTGTCAACAAAATTGATGTCGTTTTAAGATCTGACGATTTCATATGCGCTTCACTTATAGCGACTGTATTACAAGCTTGAAGTCAAATAAAGGCAATACTGAAGGAAGGGAGATCACTGTTGAGGCTGTTACCAACCTCATCCGTTACTTCAGACATTCATGTAGAATGCTTTCAGAAGGCTTGACCGGTTGTTTAACATCGATCACAGCTTTCGGTTACATCATTTTCATGTGTACTCATTGACCCAGCAGTGAAAAATCTGTCTTCTCCTGCCAACCAACGCCGGTAACTCTAACCGGGCCAAAAATTTACTAAATATGATGTCATCAGTGCAATGCGACTGACAGTGTATCCAATGTATATGAATGAATGAATAAAGAATTTATTTAAAAGAAGGCATATGCAAAGTAGCTTCAAGGCCAACGTACAATGAGTAAAAAGAAACAGCATGCAAGACACATTAAGAATTTCATGCAAGAGTACACTCAGTTATCAGCAATTCTTTTAAAAACTTCTTAAAACACAAGACAGAGTTCTGTGAATGGGCGGATGATGGCAAAGTGTTCCAAGTTGTCGGGCCACAGACTGAAAAGCTCCTGCTTCCGAATGTTTTCAATTTTGTCCGGGGTACATTCAATGCACCAGAAGCAGAGGAACGAAGGAGTGAGCGTTCCGGTAACTCACTTATGCGAACAAGCAGATCAGCGAGGTACACTGGGGCGCAATTATGCAGACATTTGTAAACAAGCATTGACACATGATAGTCAATGCTCTTTCCAACCACCAACCAACCCAATTCATTGAGTGTTGAGGTAACGTGAGCAGAACGTGGTAGATTCGATACTAAGCGAGCAGATGTATTGATGATGGCCTGCAGTCTCCCCTGTTGAACTTAAATGATGCTATGTAGGACGCCAATACAATAATTGAGTCTCGAAAAAACAAAGGCTTCCACAAGACTTTTTGTTAATGGTCTTGTGATGGATCGGCGCACTGTTCTAATCTGTCGCAATGCACGAAAGCAGACTGCCACAGTTCTCGACACATGCTCAGAAAAAGACAAAGTTTGGTCAAGCACAATACCAAGATAGCGAAAAGATGACACAGGTTTAATGAGATCATTACCTATCTGACTTATTACAGTCATCAGACTTCAATTTGCGTGAAGTGCCGCACCACATGAGGTAAGTCTTATTCGTATTTAACAATAATCTATTTTGTTTTAGCCACATGTCAACTGATTCGATACAACAAGAAATTTTGTTGGACAGACTCCTCTCGTTTCCTGACTTACAATTTCCAAAAATCAGAATGTCGTCCGCAAAAACATGGATGGAAAGCTTACAATTCTCAACTAAAGATATGACATCACTAGAATACAAGGAGAAGAGAATCGGCCCGAGCACTGAGCCCTGGGGTACGCCACTGGACACGTAGGATGTTATTGATGCGGTATTTCGATATCTGATGTAACGATACCGAGTCATGATGTATGATCTGATCCATCGACTGACAGCACCCACAAGACCATAAGAATTTTCCAATCGTCGAAGTAGAATACTGTGATCCACAGTGTCAAAAGCCGAATATATATCGAGGGCGGTAATGAGATTCAAGTTGCCATTGTCAATCGATACAAGCAAGTCATTTATGACCTTGGTGACTGCGGTCTCAGTTGAGTGAAGTCTTCTAAAAGCCGATTGATTTGACGGAAGTAAATTACTACCATCCAGGTAAGTCATCAACTGATTGAAGACTAGACGTTCTATGAGCTTAGAAAGAACAGGTAAATTGACAATAGGTCTGTAAGACGATATGTCATCCACATTCTGTTTGCCCTTCTTCAGAGCTGGAGTAAAACAGTTACTCGCCAATGAGCTCGGGAAAGCACACTCAGTAAAACAGAAGTTTACCATGCATGTCAGAAATGGTGCAAGCAAATCAATGCAATCTTTCAATACCTTCGTTGGAAGGGGATCGGAGTTTGACTGCTTGTTCGACAATGAACAGATGACTGAAGTCACATCGGATGGCGTGACTTCCACAAACTCGCACAATCGGAAATCAGTCGAAGGTTCCTCAGAAGGCATTTCACTGTATTCCGCTGTTGCATCATTGACCGTATTTAGCTTGTCCTCAAAGTAACGATGAAATTGAGAAGCATCTATGGTTTCAGATGATGGTTTCCTACCACGACCGAGAAGAGTATTCACAGAATTCCATAGGCGACGAGGCTGACTGGACTCACTCTGGATCTTATTCTGCCAAAAATACTCTCGTTTGGATCTCAAGATTTGTCTATATGCAGCTTTGCATTTTCTCCATGCATCAGTAAGAAAGGCATAGTCAGCATCTGTGATAGAGACACTTAGTACACACCGCTCCACACGACGAAGAAGTTGCTTCGCGTATTTACAGGTATCATCATACCATGGATCGAATTTGCGTTGCCGAATAGTAGCACTATTCCACGGTAAAAGCTGGATGAGGGCAGATGTAATCACTTCATTGTAAAAATGAACAAACTGATCACAAGACAGATGTCGCCAAGACTCAGGATCACAGAAGATAGAAGTAGATAAAAAATCACGAAACGCACTGATGTTAAGATGCTTCCATGGACGGTAATTTATCTTCTTCAGCATATCAGGGCATATCAGCATACTTGATGAATTTGTGGACGAATGATAAATTCTTTTTTCAGCGATTTTACACTACAATTCCACTGCACATTTAAGACAAATCCATCAGTTTTAGAAATCCTGGCTAATTCCTACAGCCCGGGCAAAGCCCGAAAATCGAGAGTAAAGCCCGGGCTAAAAAATCTGGCGGACTGCCCGAGCCAAGGAGCCTGGTCTGCGAACTCTAGTACATATGCACTATTTTAGTATTTATCAATATCACGTAGACTTATAAGTAGTGTACATAGGTAATGGCAACAGTAAACACTGTTGCTATTAGCAGTAGGCCTATTTCTCAACATCACAGCATTGAGCAAATGTTCTCATGTATGGGCAACATCCGCAATATTCAATAGATTCTTTGAGAATCTCTGAACATTTTGCGGACGAAATTCACAGAGCTTCGAAAATCCAATTTTGAGCTTTTAATTTTAAGGTAGTTCATCCACAAGCATCCTCCCTCAGCTTTGAGTTCACTGGACCCTCACATAACAACGTCTGTTAGTCCATGTGAAGTTGCACATGTACTTGGATATGCTTGTATCATCACGACAATCGAGCTTCATCACCTCTTCTTTGTCAACTTACGAATAGATGTTGTTACAAACTTTTTAGGAGCGATGGAAATGCTTCATGCAATTCATTAAGGCAGGCAGCAATTTAGCTTTCCGTTTTTCCAGTGATGTTGGTAGATTGTTGACTACCTGGTGTTCAGCTCTCATGTAAGAGCATTTAGATTTGCACTGACTTGACGCACAATCGATTTTTTTCTTTTTGAGCTTCTTTACTCGTCGGATGCTTAAACATTTCTAGACATGGTACATAATTTTTGGCTAGGCCCTATTCTTCAAACTTTTATAGTTCCCTTGCACAGCATATTTCTGTTCAGGATTGTTTCGTTTTATTCGAAATATTTTTCCATACTTTCATAGCAAGCTTGCTGAAAACTCGACCACACATGAGACGTATTTCGCAATAAAAATTTGAGGTGGTGCGTTTTGCTATCTATATCCAATTAAGTCACATAGCTTATCGAATGGTCGTCATTAAACGTGAGAGGCTGACACGTATATATCTCATGCTAACAGCACGCACAAATGTCTTCGAAAGAGATTCTCAGTAGAGGTCGGCTACACCGTAGTGTTCCTGTATGTTGCTTCTCAATAGGCCTATAACTGTTCGTACGCTACAAAATTTTACTATGTCGTTTTGCAACGAAATATGTACGATTGACATAGAATGCAAGTGTATTTGCTATTAAAAGGATAAATTAAGATATCCCGAATTCTTAAGAAAGATGCTCAATTAATCTATCTACAATTCGAAAAAATGATAGTTTTGCGTTCGTACGTTACAGTTTGGAAATTACTTTTGATGTGACCTTGTATCGAAAGTAGATGCTAATAGTTAACCTGAACTACTACCATAGCAACGTGTAATCCATAATATAATCTTAAACGCAATAACTTAATAAAGCGTTGAATTTTTGATGCATTCTGACTGATATACCTTTTATGCAAGCTATCCAACTTTTCTGACATTTTCGAGGATCATCATCAAATCTAAAAGTAGAATGGTTTCTGATGATCAAAATGCGTATTAATCGAAGATGAAAAAATTCAGATAATTTTGATGTAGAAAACACTAAAAGAAATGCATTAATGATATACTTGATTTTTCCATTCCATGTCGCATTTCACGTGGAATTGCCTATATATAGGAATGCATAATCAGAGATAGTCTGTGACTGTTATTAGATAAGCATTCGTTGAAAAATTATTCACCATTCGGTTTCAGTTCGAATTAATTTTGCTGTCTCAGCTTATCGAGATTTTATGTGATGCACCTTGATTTTGAGACGACTTTAAACACGGTACCACGCCAAAAACTATTGATCAAATTGCGCGCTCTAGGTGTTCAGGGTGATCTTTACACCTTTTAAACAGATTTTTTTTGACTTTTTAGTCATAGGTCAGTGGTGTTGTTGCTGATGGCGCTTTTCTTCTTCATATGCTATGTCCTCAGGTGTCCCTCAAGGCTCCGTAATTGTTCCTGATCTGTTTGATGCCTATATAAATAATATCGATTATGTTTTTGTCGAAGTCTTCTATTCTGAAATACGCGGATGACATTAAGATTTACATAGAAATCAAGCGTGACAATCCTCAAGATGCGGATTGGGATGCCCAAGGAATTCAGATGATGATGAAAATGACAAAATACTGCTTAAATGTGCCATTGCTAAAGCGTGTAGCATGCCAGGGTTGGAAACGGCCGGCGTCATCAAAACCGGCCGATCGATGACAAGCGCATTCAAAACCAGCCGGTAGGTGGCCAGCTTATTAAAATCGGCCGTTCGCGGATGGGATGGTGGTTGGCGTCTCTGTACCGCCGGTTGGTTAAGGCTTTGATCGTCAGACACTGTTTGGTCAACTTATGAAAAATTGGACATTATTGAATTTCCACACAGCGCGCATGAAATGCATGATGTGGTAGGCCTACAGGTACTGCGGATAAGCGAGAGTCACCTATTACAATTCAATATTATACGATGGAATTATTCCCAATACATGATATGTCTTGTGCGATCAGCAGTAATATGTGTAATGACTTATTTATTCGTCTAATGAGTTGTAGGTCTACTTTACATTTTATGATTATGTTAACTACATTTCTAAGGTCAATCAATCACAAGCAAATTTAAAACAGGTAATTAAAATAATGACCCAAACGGGAATTGACACAATTATAACATTGATACAGTAATATATGAGAATATCCACTAGTGCATCCCGCCTCCACAAGAAAGCTTCAGGCGGTCATCAAATTCTAAGTTCCAATGTAATAAAAGATTTTCTAACGATTAAAGTTCTGAGATTAACTATTTGATCACTGACTGAGTTACGAAAGTTTTTGTCTGCGACGTGCTAACTTGATTCACTGAGGTGAGATTTAATTCTTCACTTGTGAGGGAATTCCAGTGTTTTGCGACGTTAATTGCGAACTCTCTCCACTACAGCTTAAATTCATATCTTTTGAGTCTACATTGATAACAGCGAGCTGATGTAGTCTACAAGTGTCTGGAACAATGACATCGCCACTAGTACTTTATATCATGAACCGCATACTGCATTCGTTTTCAGGGACGCAAGTCGTTAATTGTACCGTGTTTTTATATAGAAATCAAAAGAAGCAAGCATGAGAATACATGGGCTCTCATGATTACTCTGATTCAATTGAGAAGGTAATGCGACCTCTTCATGCGAACATGATCAAAGATGAAATATATAATAGTGTCTGGAACAATGACATCGCCAAACTTGTCATCAATTTTTCATTTAAGTGAGTGTTTCTGTACAACGTCAATCAAAATTTATCCTATTATCCACTGTCAAATGTTCGGACAGTATGACCTAGTTTGCATTGTAATCCATAATTCCTTGCAATTCTAAGCTCCATGTGTTATACAAACTATCCCATGTAGAGAAAATTATTCAAGATCTCGAAAAATTTGACAATAGATAGGTTGAGGAATACACAATGCTTCCAAAATTCATACAGGCTAGAATATATGATTCTGATGGAAACTTTATTTGAGATAAGTCTGAACTGCGTGTATAAGTTGCCGGAAATAATTTTTTAGCTGTTTAAAGAGCAGTTCGAAATGTTTGAATTACAAAACATGCGTGTAGAGACTCTCAGATTATGTTGCATTTACCTTGATGTTGTAATGATTGACTAAGCAATTTATTCTCGACTGAATGTCGTCAACGGTCGACATGGGTCTAATTGACAGGCCGGTTCCAACCCTGGTATATGCTGTTGAGGTGTTACTATACATGCATGAAACATTCAATTTACAAAGTAGCATCCGAGATTTTCCAGTCATTATCCATCTTCGGTATAATAGATATACCTGACAAAACTTGCAGACTCATATTTGTGAAATAGAGCCTGTTGCACTGTGTTTGTATTGAACATCAATGCAAGTCATTAAAAGTTATCGTACAAACAAAGTGCTTGAAAAAGTAGCAAAATCCAAACCTTTGAAAAGAGAGCTTCTCAAAATTGATCATAAATATGATCTTCCCGTCATTGGGACTAGATCCACCGGTTTGCGGGTAAAATTTGGAAAAAACGCAAAAACTAAATGTCACGGATAACCAAGTTAAATGGACTCTAAAGAAATACAACAAAAGAGCTTTCGAAATGCCTTAAATGTTGAATAACAGTTGGGTGCGATGTTTTATTACTGTTCCATATCTCGGTAAAATAGCAAATATCGTCGCTCATTTCTAAACGCTATCGTCGATACTCAATAACTGATTTTTTCCGAAAAAATGTCTCAGTTTGATTGCAAAATCAGATTTTATGGTGAGGGAAATGATTGAGTATTGAATTCTCTGTCTCTTCAAGCTTGCTTCAAACATTATGTGTTGTTTTTGCGTTGTGACAGAAAAATGCATAATAGTTCATTGATTTCATTTTGAACGCTGATATGAGTTCTAACTCATTTAGATTAAACTTCATCAATATATGTACACAATGGCAGTGCATTGGAGCCCAAAACATTGAAACCAAAATATCAGTCACAACATATAGGCCCTAATTTTCCTTAGTTAAACCTACTAGAACCTGATCTAATTTTGAATAACTATTCGACTTCCTAGGAGTCAAACAACACATTTCACAGGATCTATGGCAACAATTCTATTTTATCAAGTGCTCAGAATTTGAGTGTCAAGTGACAGGTTTATTACTTACTTGATACGTGACCATTCGAACATGTCATCATGCAAAGCGCAATTGTACTTTGATCAGATAATAAAATGCTGTTTTGCTACAGTCCACTCAACGAAAGATGTTTATGTCAACGTCCACATTAAATTCTCAATGAAACAATCTTTATCGAAAACTTTTCGCTAATCGAGTGGCTTTTTCAGACTTACGACTTTTCTGAGTTTCTGGATAACTGACTTACATAATCAGATTTTGACAAAAGAAATTTCATTATTTGTTTGGATGCTTATCATGAGATAAGAAAACTAAAGTTGCCAAAAGAAGAACACGCTTTTATTTTGATAGAATTGCAACAGCAACTTATTGAAAACAATATGTGAAGATCTAAGTGAAAATGATGGCTTCCCTGGTTAGATTGCCAATAGTTACCACAATGATCGCACGCAAATAATGAAGATTCTCAATGTCATCAGCAATCCATTGTTATAGACGTAGCGATGGGATGGGCACTGGCCCATTTATTGCTTTAATTCCTATAATATGCATTCGTATATTTCCATTCTTCCTTACAGTGAGAGTATAACGGACACTAAAAAATTAGTGAACTTTTAGACGAACAAAGATGTCATTTTACTGAATTATTTAATTTATCCGCGGTGAAAAATGTGCATTCCATTACCATATGTGTAACTTAATTGTTACTTATTCCAAATTGATTTAATGCTTCGCGCCGATTAAACACGGACCAACATGCGTGCCTAATCGATGATTAGCGTTCAAAGAAATGCGATAAAAGATTTTAAAAATTTTAAATAACATTTGTAGGCAGTCAAGCAGTAAACGATGAGAGAACCTATTTCAGGCATCGGCAACAAAATTTCAAGAAGAATTATTTGGCAAGAAGCAATTAGAATAAATCGATGGTGGATGTTGTTATTTTTATAAAACGAATTACATTTTAAGTGGTGTTTAGCGGGATAACGACTTCAAGACAACACGAACAGCTCGAAGCCACGCGAATTAGCTTCAAAACGCATCCATGTATGAATCTACTCAAAAACAAGAGCAGAGACAAGTCCTTTAGAAATTGGCAAAATTCACGGATCGGAAATAACCATGAGATCATAAAAACAATATAAACACGTTTTGTTAATACATATCTTATTTGATTTTCTGTCCGAAAAATTATGAGTGCAGGACGAACATCGGTTCTTGAAGAACCTTGAACATCAGCAGCATCAAACTACAGAAAAGTCGATATCTCAAACAGGCCTCTACCGAAAATCAAAGATAAATCGCGTGGGATTTAGTTAACGATTGTTAACGACAAAGATATGAAAAACGTCTTCCAACGTGACAAAAATACGGAGCGTTGACGTACATTTGAAGCCAGTAGCCGAACCAAATGCTGAACATTTTATGGATGCCCCACTCCGAACCATCATTATTCTTAGTCAAATATTCGTGACAATCTTAGAAAATGTAAAACTCTTCCAATAGTAAGGAAAATCAGGCGCATAAAAGTATCATAAAAAAGTGCATTACAGATTTTGGGTTATTAACTTCAAGACGAATTCATATTGGAAATACACGTCTACCCAAAAATATAAGCGAAGAGACAAGTACCTTAGAAATTTCCAGAAATCACCACGGATCGATTCGTCTGTTAAGTGGATGCTCTCCACCACAATTACTAAAGAAAACAGACGAACAGAAATTCTCGTAATGAGGAAACTTTGCTTAAAGCCCGAGTCTATATATGATCCCTGGTATTGGAGATAGAGCCTGATTTTTCATAGATTCTGGATGGCAGACCCGTACGAGGGGTCAGAAATTTTGATGACATGATAAATTGACGAATGTCGCAAACGACTGAGACTCTGTTAAGGAATATTGCGAAAGGGACGGTTTGTAGCATAATTGATGAAGAAATTTGATTTGCTCTGTACAGTACAAAATGGGAGAGTTAATCAGCAAGGGCATCTCAGTTCAGTTCAGAAAGATGACCATATCCCTCATGATTGGTACAGAAGTGTACTCACCCAATGTGGGGAGTAGGATGTCCTCTCCTGTGCCAATCCTACATTATGAAAGCGTTCGGAAGAGCAAAAATAGACTGTGCAATCCAACACAGCTAGATGAAATGTAGTTCAAATTATGTATAGTAAAGCATTACTGGTCACATGGAACAGTCATAGGGAAATATCGAGCCAAGTAAAAGAGGACATTCATAGCCTTTGCTTACCTTCAAAAAGCTTTCGACAGAGTGTAAAAAGGTTCTGAAGTAGGATTTTCGTTTCCCGATTAACCAAAATCTATGGCACTCCTATAGGAAACGTCCTACGGAATTATTGTAATTTTCCTATAGCCGGTAGTGCTATTGCTATGGAACTCTATTCTATGGCACCGTTGGAATGTTTTGTCCCATTGAATTTTGGGGAACTTTGATCCTATTGCCTGTGGGACTAATTTGTCCCATAGACTTGTGGGAAATCCTGTCCTATCGAATTTCGGGAAATCCTGTTCTATCGAACTTCTGTCCCATAGAATTTTGGGAAATTCAGTTTTCATGGCAGCTCCTAATGCTACAGCGTGTCTAAACCTTTCCGCGACATATTGACGCTTTATGTGATCATGATTGTAAAGAATTATCAGTTTAGTTTAGCAATTGTGACAATGTCAATTTAAAGACAACATGCATGAGGTATTTGCACTTTTCACTTTCGATCCTCTTGACATGTCGGTGAAAGTCCGGCCCAGATTTCAAAAAAAAATAGTTTGAGAATCAATCTCTCTATGGAGCATTATTTTTTAGCTAATTTCATGATCATTCACAAAACGCCATTAAATTCAAAAAACAGCCAATGATTTTTAATATCTTCTCTTTTTAGCCATTTGAACACTTGCTTCGATGAAAAGTTTCTCAGAAGTCATTCACCATATTACTTTCTCTTCCATTGGGAAATGTAGTAGGAGTTGATCTGCAAAAAACAGGAAATACATTATAAATATGCGATAAATGATAAGTTGATGATGGAACATAGACGTTCTGCATAGATAAACTTCATTTAAATGAAAAATAATGCAAAATATTGCAATTGAAGAGTATTTGATAATTGCTATGTTTCTTGTATTGGAGATTTATATTATTAATATAGGATTATAACATAATAATGCAAATGCACCCCGCTGTGATCTTGCAGATGAAAAATATCGCCAGAAGTTTCATTTTACTTGTTTATTGTCACAACTGCGTTTCGTCTGCTCTCAGTAGTTGTGACACGCAGAATGAATCAAACTGATTGAAACATGATTCCTGCCAGAATATCGATCAGACAACGGTCCTTTCTTTTTATTCAAGTTGTCGATGCACTTCTTTTCCTATTAGTAATTTTTCTGCATATATACTTTTTAGCTACTACTTATTCATTTCGTGAATACTTGTCCAGTGACTGTCCATTGCTTGATCGATACTCTAGCAGGAATCATGTTTCAATTAGTTTGATTCAGTCTGCGTGTCACACCTAGTGAGAGCAGACAAATAAACTTATATCAATAAGTAAGTAAAATGAAACTTTATGGAACATTAGACTATATTGGTTTCCATGCATGCATGCATGCATGCGTATATTCAAGGTGTAAGTATGTAAAGTTATTGTCTTTTCTAACTTTTTGTAAGCATCTTGCGATACTGGTAGAATTTTAGATTTAAAAGCACTGCTATTATTAGAGATAAGATTTATGCTCTTATGCTTTCACCTACTAAAACCGCATCAGTTAAAAAGGAAAGAGGTTAAACTTATTAGGGTGATTATCATGTTTTTATTAAAATTCAAGTGTGAATTTTAATTTTAATACATAATTAAAATAATTTCAAATATTATGGACCATGGATTCAAGCTTCATAGATAATTAAAATACTGTGGTGGCGGTGATATTAGATTTCTGTCATTACATTTGGTCCATACATGCTTATTTAGAGAGCAACTTATCATCCTTATGAATAGATTCTCTTCTTTGTTTCTTTGAAAAGTCGGTCACCTCAGTTTGATGGGAATTGTAGCATGGGAATAACAAAGAAAGGGGAATCATGGCTAGTACATATTTAATCTCAGTAATACATTAATGGATCACGCATACTTAATTACATACATGCATAAAGACAAATATAGGAAGCATCACTTATTTGCTGGCGATCGACACACACTCTCAATTGTAGAGTCTCTCGTTTTAACGGTCTATTTCTTCACTTATTCAATTGATCAATTAATAAGACTTGATGATGTAAAACCGAAATATAATTATAAGTACAAAGTGGGACAGAAGTATCCGTCGAATGTGCTAACTTATAAACTAAGATAAGCTCGTAGTATTCACTGCTTTGATGTGTTTTATATCATTATTCATCATGCGCTATTCCCACAATGACCTCCACAGTAGGAAATTCTTAACATCTTCTATTGCAAGGTCGCATCCCGATTCCCGACAAATGCTGTTAATTTCAATTCCGGTCTCACCAATACAAATAAATATCGGTCCGTGGGTCGAACGGATTTGAAAGCACTTGGTCAACTTTCTTGCATCACAGAGCTGATGGGCAGAACATCTGTTAATTCAAGTGCATCATGTAGGATACGCAGTATCACAGCGGGTCATCAACATCTGAGCTGCCTAGGATAAACAAACCTATTGCGGAGGCCGCTACATTCCTTGGTTTTACATGACTCTAAGCATGGATTCCTTAATAGTAGTGGATTCCTTACATTTTATGCGGTAGGTAAATTGTGACAAGCTTCACAAAATTAAGTTTATGTAACCTAAATATTTATAACCAGCGAACTCATTTCGCCTTGTTCGAATATTACCTTGTTGCTGTTTTCTTGAATTGTTAGAATACTCGCGTTCAATAATGAAGTCGTCATTTCTAAAACGTTTGAAGCACAAAAAAGCATTCTTTGCTTTATCCCGCGTGAATCCGTCATCTTGATGACGTACTCTTCCGTACAATTCATCAAAAATCTTTCGAAGTTTATGAAGTTGAAGAGATACTCCAGGAGACTGATGTCGCAGAACACTTTTATAAAAAAATTGCAATTCGGAGCTGAGCACAGTTAGGCGTCGTCAAGCCTTCACATACGCGAAGTATAAAATGTGACTAAGGAAAGGAAGGCATGTAAACGTATATCTTATCGACTTTTCGTCTTATAATTCCTCATGAAGTTAAAGCTTTCAACCGTAATGTGTTGTAGAACGGGAACATTGTTTATTTATTTTGCTTGTTCCTCCCTTTGATTTGGCCACTGCTGACCAACAGGCTGTAGGTTTCAATGTTCATCACTTGGTCAGAGGTTCTCTCTGTTTCGCGATAACGCACAGGTTTGAGGGAAAATCTGCTTCTCCAAAAGTGACCCTTCTTCCGTATAGCCGCGATGAGGGAAATTTCACAGTTTCCCATCCCGGCCACTACTATAAAGGAATCCATGCTCTAAGTTGATAAGCTCTAAATCAGTGATATAAGCGGAAATGATGTAACGAGATAGAGTTCGTTTCGCCTTCCGACTTTTGTACTATTTCAGTGCAGATGCATTGCCAAATATTGCTTGGAAGCTAAAATGTAGAATATGCTGATGTTAAATTGATAAATTGAATGTTCATATTTTATATCACAATACTTTGGGCTGGTGGGGGAATGCATCCCGGCATCACCCCCCCTTCTGACCACCACTGCACACGTCAAACGCTGCTTGATAGTGATCTATTTCCTGTCAGAACAACTAAATATCGGAATTTACACTCCTTTATTTAAGGCAGCCGTCTTGAAATGTATTAATAGATGAAAAGTATTAATTTAATAATTGCAGGATCACAGAACTGAATCGTAGTCCTGATCTTATTAGTGATATTCATGTGGAAAGATATCTTTCATCAGACTGCTGGAGCAGTATATTAAATATGAAAATCCGCAAAATCTGAACCATCCAGAAAAGTGCATGAAAATATGAAATTCTTTCAAAATTATGTCTGAAAGCAACTAAATGAAATTATATAATTTTGGGTCCCAAAGTCCTGGGAGACTTCAAGCCATGTGCTGCTGACTTCGCAACTCTCCCCAACTCCCAGTCAAAATATTGCGTAACACATACTCGTATAAAATTAGTTCAAGCCCTTCACAATTGATCTGACAATTGACTACAGGTTTTAATTTTCGAACTAAAATGGATCCATTTGTCTTCAGTTTTGATAATATTTTTTACAGAGGTCAATATTTTGATGAAGAACATTTTTTAAACGTGGAGTTATTCATATCGATACGTGATTGATATAGATGTGAATCATTGCTTAATCGTAATCACTGTAAGTTCATATATTATTATGTTTTTAGCAAGTAGGTACATAGAACTGATTTTTAACACATAATTTCCATGCTTGCAAATATCATTTCCTCTTTGTTTTTTCCTTCTTCATTTCTATGAAGAAAAATGTGATTTTTTTCAAAACTTGGATTGGCAGTATAAAGCGGCCTCGTTCACATCGGAACAAAGAAATTGAAACACTTCTCAATTAGCTATCTACAAGCACCAAACATGTCAAACAACAAATTTGATCTAAAAACATTAGCTATGGCAAAAACGAGCAAAACTAAATATAACACAAAGATTAATATCTTGATTTGAAATTTAAAGCCTGCAGTCAATACCTGAGTCGAAAGGCAAAGCCTTAGACAATAATCACCATATCTTTTGCATCTAGCTCTTGAAATGATTGATTGATCATTATGAAATGAAATTAGCTCTTGAGAATAAATCGAAATACAAACACACTTTTGAATAATTCTTTTACTATTTCCAATACTCATTAGAAGTAAATTCTCAGAAAAATACATTGATTTAGCACATTGGATTTGCTGATACGCACCGCATTGACAACTCTATCACCGGTGCTTAAAAAAATTGGTCTCTTTTATATGAAAGAAAGACATGTCTGATCTTTAATCATGCTATTAAAAAAAGATTGCTGAAATTAGTCGATCTGAGATGAATACATGTACGAATTGCGAACAGCTTATGTTAAAATACTGTTAATGTTGTAACAGAGAAATATGACTATAACACATTATCTATCGCAAAATGTTATGACTGAACTGGAATAATGACAACAATTATAATCTACCTAAAGTTGGGAGGTAGAATAATTAAATATTGAGTTGCATCCTCAGTTGAAAATAATTGAAACAGATCTGAATAGCTGCTATTTCATCCAAAATCAGGAATCATCAGCAAGCCTAGTTCACGTCTCTCAAGATCGACACAACTCCCTAATTAAGGTTGCAGCCATGCCTGGGTAAATTTGGGATTTGCAATTAGCAAGTTAGTGAAATTTCGATTCATTAAATATAACTTTAAACACACTGCTGGCAAATCGCCTAAGTAAGTGCACCTGCAATAATTAATAATAACTTCTTTTTGCATACACAATGTAAATAGAATAATTAAATAGTCCTATTTGATTTTTAATATTGAAAACAATGTTTTCTTATTCCATCTACATTGTGTTTGCAAAAAGCAGTTTTATATTAAATTTTTATTTTTTTAAATATTAAATTTCATATTATCATATTAATTATTGCAGGTGCCAGCATCAGTGTGTTTAAAGTGATATTTTATGAATGCCCGTCGAAATTTCACTAACTTGCTATTTGGAAATCTTAGAATCTTTAGAATCTTTAGAATTAACAGTGTAGTCAACCTGATAGAATACATATCAAAGGTTTTGAAAGTGACTTTTCTAAGCGATTTTCTAAATGATGGCTAAAAGACCAAAAATAATTGGACTATAATTCTTTCAGATAGTAGTGTATAAATTGTTAGAACACCGAGGACTTGATAACTTACTTCATGGCTTAAAACACCGATTCGAGGATTTCACCAAACGTGGATTTCTCAGAAGACGCAGCAGACTCGTTGAAAGAACCCGATCAACCCTAACTGAAATTTAAAAACATAATCAAAATTGTTTACTTAAAAACTTTGCGTATAGCATTGGATGATATTTGCACAGCTGTTTGAACTAACTGCTAGACCCCTAGATAACTTACGATGATATGCTTGGGCCAGTGAGAAAGCTATGAAACAAGCGGAATCAAAAGATATCCCCGGAATCTAAATTAAGAGAAATTCTGTTCTAATTTCGATGTAACTAACTGCTGCATCATTTAAGTGATTACAGCGTGTCTTCAAGACTTATAGCATAAATGTATGCGTAGGTCTTCGCTTAGAAAGTTCTACGATTTTTAATTAATATCCTGAATAATTAAATCTAAATAAAATATTCAAATTTGCAATAATTTTTGTGCTGTGATAGCACACAACGCATAGCACTTGAACGTATTGTTGAACTGTCTACTTTACACATACGACAATAGAACGAGGAATAGATAAGACTGTCTACATAAATCTTATAATACAGTAGTTCTAGTTCCTACCTCAAAAAATCTAAATAAGTGCATAATTCAATAAAACAGTGCGCGAATGAATTGCTGAAACAATGAGGACTTGATGATTTGACTGATGGACTATACAAATGATAAATTCGTTTCAATTGAACTTACTCCATTGGTGTGATGGTTGAAACAAACCGGATAAGATGATTAATTCAACAAACGACGGATTTTCATAAAAATACGAGACACTGAGACACGACCAAAGGATGTGATTAACAATGACTGTTGCACATGCCAAAAGCATCTGAAATTATACTGAACATGCAAATGTTGCAATATGATTGGACAAAGTCAGATTACGGAGTCAAAACTGTCGCTGCGCGTCTGCTTCTTTTGGATAGCTTCTATGGCACTCATATTTTCCCACTTCCATTGCAATTGGATCCAATAGAGTTCGATTGAACGTTAAGGTGTGCCATGGCACTCCCATTGCGTGTCATAGAATACCATAGAGTGCCATTGAATTTGGTTAATCGGGTTAAGCGTAGTCGAGAATTGGCAAGTCCAGGGCCACATGAAAGTTTGGCAAATTCATGTACTAAGCACGATTTCACAAAATGCAAAGCAAAATAAAGCACAAAGCATCATAGTATAGACATAAAGTTGATAATTGAATTTTCTGTAAGTGACTTAAAATGTGAAGATATGATGCATGTCTATTTTCATTAAATTTTCATAGACACTGAATTATTGCGTTTTAACAATGTGCCATGGCTTATCGTTTATGGTAATTGAATTAAAGGTACGATATAAAGCAAGACGCACCTAAATAATTTTTTTACAACTCTGTATTAAAGAAAGTGATATTGATAACTGTGACGTCTGGAGAAGGAAAATATCCTTTAGAAAAGTCGTCCAACCCTAAGAATGGATCACGGAAAGAACAATAAAAGTAAACTACAGGGAAAGCATTACAAAGTCCAAATATCAAAGCTGCATTCAATTAGCTTATTCTAAGGAAAGAAGAAAACTAGTCTAAGATTTCTAAATAATCGAATTCATCAACATGGATAAGTTGATGGTGAGATTATAGAACAATAATTGTTGCGTAATCATAATTGTAATTAGCTTCATGTTATTATGACCATCAGATAAGTAAAAATATATTATTGAAAACATATGTTTTTCTGTTGAAAGCAAGTAGACAATAAAACAGTGCACTACCTATCTGACAAATAAAAAGAAATAGAATAATGAAACTTTCATTATTGCCATGATATTCAGATGAACGCCGATAAGAAGTTAAGTGAAGAAGGCCGACATGCGAAGTTGCTTAAATATGTTTAGCTTAAATATAAAAGCTACGATGGAACATGACTACTTCTATGGACGATTTGCACGCGATTGTTCGTGGTTGTTTTGTTTTTGCCCACTAACAAATTGGTTTTCTACTTATTCCACGTCTATTTTCGTGAAAAACTTTTGGATAAGTAACGTATTTTTGTACCAACTTTGAGTCGCAATGACAATTTTGGCCTCGGATTGATTCCTAGCTGTTTCCTCATTATCAAATGAAAATGTTCCAATTCATCCACACCTTTGTATGTTTGGCTGAAATTCTTGAGATTGCCTTGAAGAAGAGTCAGGTATAGAATCATGAGACTCCTTTGAGCATTTCACGTATGACACAAAGGAATCGTTGACTAAACATTTGTGATGGTTCAACACAATTTAATATCGAAAGGAGTGCGAAAGGAGGTATGTCATAAGTGAACAGCAAACAGGTCGCTTCGAAATTGGATTAAAGGCATGTCCACAGTGACTCAAGAGAGAAAGGTCAAAAATTGTAAATTAGTTATATATCAGGAATAATCTTAAATCGTCCATGCAAGCATCTAAGCAATCAGAGAAGATAAAACAAAGTTGAACATTAAATATTGAGGTTTTACCAATATAACCCCAACAAATCAGCTTCATATACGAAAAAAAGTTGCCAAAAAATGCGTACCGTTACACGGAACGACCCCATGCCTCCTTCAAGGAATGACTTACAGTAGTAAGCAAGTGACAAACACTCGACCGGCGCGCCCCCCCTCCCCCCCCCTCTGGAACGACAGAGTGTCGTGGTCGGCCGCCGTGGTGCTTCGGGTCTGACTCCCCCCCCTCTGGAACGACAGAGGTTGTAGTCTGTCGTGGTGTGCCGGCCAAGTTGGTTCACGTTCACAAACTGTTCGCTGACTCCCCCCCCTCTGGAACGACAGAGTGTCGTGGTGGACTTGGGCGACCGCCTGGATTAGTCTTGAGGTTATAGTGTGCGATGTTTTTCGTGCAATCTGCTGAATGTTGGGTTGTAAAATGGGCTGTTTCGACTGGAAGGAGTGGTCGGATGAGAAAACGGAGGCCAGATTCGGATTCGGCGTGAAATTCTGCATCCGTATGGTGAATTTGAACGCCATCGGAGAGAAAAAATTTTGCTGACGTCCCCCCCCCTCTGGACAGCTCGCTTCGATTTTGGCTTCCAGTGGACGGATTTTGTCGTGCCATAGCTCGTTTGAAAGCTAAGAGTGAGACAAATTCACTGAAACAAACGGCTTGTTCCTATCTGTCTTCGTTTAGATGTGAGACGCCATTTAAGATTTTGGGACATTGGCGAAAAACGACAGAGTTAGAATTTGGGACGTTTTGGGCTGTAGCTTCAAAACGAAGCATCGGATTGGAAAACGGATTTCAGATTTGGAATCAGCGTGAAATTCTCTATCTGTATGGTGAGTTTCAAGGCAATCGGCGAGAAAAAATTTTCAACATTTTTCGAAAAAACGACAGAGTTAGAATTTGGGACGTTTTGGTGTGTAGCGCCCAAACGAAGCATCGGATGGGAAAACGGAGGTCAGATTCGGATTCAGCGTGAAATTCTGCATCGGTATGGTGAATTTGAACGCCATCGGAGAGAAAAAATTTTGCTGACGTCCCCCCCCCTCTGGACAGCTCGCTTCGATTTTGGCTTCCAGTGGACGGATTTTTTGTCGTGCCATAGCTCGTTTGAAAGCTAAGAGTGAGACAAATTCACTGAAACAAACGGCTTGTTCCTATCTGTCTTCGTTTAGATGTGAGACGCCATTTAAGATTTTGGGACATTGGCGAAAAACGACAGAGTTAGAATTTGGGACGTTTTGGGCTCTAGCTTCAAAACGAAGCATCGGATTGGAAAACGGATTTCAGATTTGGAATCAGCGTGAAATTCTCTATCTGTATGTGTGAGTTTCAAGGCAATCGGTGAGAAAAAATTTTCAACATTTTTCGAAAAAACGACAGAGTTAGAATTTGGGACGTTTTGGTGTGTAGCGCCCAAACGAAGCATCGGATGAGAAAACGGAGGCCAGATTCGGATTCAGCGTGAAATTCTGCATCCGTATGGTGAATTTGAACGCCATCGGAGAGAAAAAATTTTGCTGACGTCCCCCCCCTCTGGACAGCTCGCTTCGATTTTGGCTTCCAGTGGACGGATTTTGTCGTGCCATAGCTCGTTTGAAAGCTAAGAGTGAGACAAATTCACTGAAACAAACGGCTTGTTCCTATCTGTCTTCGTTTAGATGTGAGACGCCATTTAAGATTTTGGGACATTGGCGAAAAACGACAGAGTTAGAATTTGGGACGTTTTGGGCTGTAGCTTCAAAACGAAGCATCGGATTGGAAAACGGATTTCAGATTTGGAATCAGCGTGAAATTCTCTATCTGTATGGTGAGTTTCAAGGCAATCGGCGAGAAAAAATTTTCAACATTTTTCGAAAAAACGACAGAGTTAGAATTTGGGACGTTTTGGTGTGTAGCGCCCAAACGAAGCATCGGATGGGAAAACGGAGGTCAGATTCGGATTCAGCGTGAAATTCTGCATCCGTATGGTGAATTTGAACGCCATCGGAGAGAAAAAATTTTCGCTGACGTCCCCCCCCTCTGGACAGCTCGCTTCGATTTTGGCTTCCAGTGGACGGATTTTGTCGTGCCATAGCTCGTTTGAAAGCTAAGAGTGAGACAAATTCACTGAAACAAACGGCTTGTTCCTATCTGTCTTCGTTTAGATGTGAGACGACATTTAAGATTTTGGGACATTGGCGAAAAACGACAGAGTTAGAATTTGGGACGTTTTGGGCTGTAGCTTCAAAACGAAGCATCGGATGGGAAAACGGATTTCAGATTTGGAATCAGCGTGAAATTCTCTATCTGTATGGTGAGTTTCAAGGCAATCGGCGAGAAAAAATTTTCAACATTTTTCGAAAAAACGACAGAGTTAGAATTTGGGACGTTTTGGTGTGTAGCGCCCAAACGAAGCATCGGATGGGAAAACGGAGGTCAGATTCGGATTCAGCGTGAAATTCTGCATCCGTATGGTGAATTTCAACGCCATCGGAGAGAAAAAATTTTCGCTGACGTCCCCCCCCTCTGGACAGCTCGCTTCGATTTTGGCTTCCAGTGGACGGATTTTGTCGTGCCATAGCTCGTTTGAAAGCTAAGAGTGAGACAAATTCACTGAAACAAACGGCTTGTTCCTATCTGTCTTCGTTTAGATGTGAGACGCCATTTAAGATTTTGGGACATTGGCGAAAAACGACAGAGTTAGAATTTGGGACGTTTTGGGCTCTAGCTTCAAAACGAAGCATCGGATTGGAAAACGGATTTCAGATTTGGAATCAGCGTGAAATTCTCTATCTGTATGTGTGAGTTTCAAGGCAATCGGTGAGAAAAAATTTTCAACATTTTTCGAAAAAACGACAGAGTTAGAATTTGGGACGTTTTGGTGTGTAGCGCCCAAACGAAGCATCGGATGAGAAAACGGAGGTCAGATTCGGATTCAGCGTGAAATTCTGCATCCGTATGGTGAATTTGAACGCCATCGGAGAGAAAAAATTTTGCTGACGTCCCCCCCCCTCTGGACAGCTCGCTTCGATTTTGGCTTCCAGTGGACGGATTTTGTCGTGCCATAGCTCGTTTGAAAGCTAAGAGTGAGACAAATTCACTGAAACAAACGGCTTGTTCCTATCTGTCTTCGTTTAGATGTGAGACGCCATTTAAGATTTTGGGACATTGGCGAAAAACGACAGAGTTAGAATTTGGGACGTTTTGGGCTGTAGCTTCAAAACGAAGCATCGGATGGGAAAACGGATTTCAGATTTGGAATCAGCGTCAAATTCTCTATCTGTATGGTGAGTTTCAAGGCAATCGGCGAGAAAAAATTTTCAACATTTTTCGAAAAAACGACAGAGTTAGAATTTGGGACGTTTTGGTGTGTAGCGCCCAAACGAAGCATCGGATGGGAAAACGGAGGTCAGATTCGGATTCAGCGTGAAATTCTGCATCCGTATGGTGAATTTGAACGCCATCGGAGAGAAAAAATTTTGCTGACGTCCCCCCCCTCTGGACAGCTCGCTTCGATTTTGGCTTCCAGTGGACGGATTTTGTCGTGCCATAGCTCGTTTGAAAGCTAAGAGTGAGACAAATTCACTGAAACAAACGGCTTGTTCCTATCTGTCTTCGTTTAGATGTGAGACGCCATTTAAGATTTTGGGACATTGGCGAAAAACGACAGAGTTAGAATTTGGGACGTTTTGGGCTGTAGCTTCAAAACGAAGCATCGGATGGGAAAACGGATTTCAGATTTGGAATCAGCGTCAAATTCTCTATCTGTATGGTGAGTTTCAAGGCAATCGGCGAGAAAAAATTTTCAACATTTTTCGAAAAAACGACAGAGTTAGAATTTGGGACGTTTTGGTGTGTAGCGCCCAAACGAAGCATCGGATGGGAAAACGGAGGTCAGATTCGGATTCAGCGTGAAATTCTGCATCCGTATGGTGAATTTGAACGCCATCGGAGAGAAAAAATTTTGCTGACGTCCCCCCCCCTCTGGACAGCTCGCTTCGATTTTGGCTTCCAGTGGACGGATTTTGTCGTGCCATAGCTCGTTTGAAAGCTAAGAGTGAGACAAATTCACTGAAACAAACGGCTTGTTCCTATCTGTCTTCGTTTAGATGTGAGACGCCATTTAAGATTTTGGGACATTGGCGAAAAACGACAGAGTTAGAATTTGGGACGTTTTGGGCTGTAGCTTCAAAACGAAGCATCGGATTGGAAAACGGATTTCAGATTTGGAATCAGCGTGAAATTCTCTATCTGTATGGTGAGTTTCAAGGCAATCGGCGAGAAAAAATTTTCAACATTTTTCGAAAAAACGACAGAGTTAGAATTTGGGACGTTTTGGTGTGTAGCGCCCAAACGAAGCATCGGATGGGAAAACGGAGGTCAGATTCGGATTCGGCGTGAAATTCTGCATCGGTATGGTGAATTTGAACGCCATCGGAGAGAAATTTTCGCTGACGTCCCCCCCTCTGGACAGCTCGCTTCGATTTTGGCTTCCAGTGGACGGATTTTGTCGTGCCATAGCTCGTTTGAAAGCTAAGAGTGAGACAAATTCACTGAAACAAACGGCTTGTTCCTATCTGTCTTCGTTTAGATGTGAGACGCCATTTAAGATTTTGGGACATTGGCGAAAAACGACAGAGTTAGAATTTGGGACGTTTTGGGCTGTAGCTTCAAAACGAAGCATCGGATGGGAAAACGGATTTCAGATTTGGAATCAGCGTCAAATTCTCTATCTGTATGGTGAGTTTCAAGGCAATCGGCGAGAAAAAATTTTCAACATTTTTCGAAAAAACGACAGAGTTAGAATTTGGGACGTTTTGGTGTGTAGCGCCCAAACGAAGCATCGGATGGGAAAACGGAGGTCAGATTCGGATTCAGCGTGAAATTCTGCATCCGTATGGTGAATTTGAACGCCATCGGAGAGAAAAAATTTTGCTGACGTCCCCCCCCCCTCTGGACAGCTCGCTTCGATTTTGGCTTCCAGTGGACGGATTTTGTCGTGCCATAGCTCGTTTGAAAGCTAAGAGTGAGACAAATTCACTGAAACAAACGGCTTGTTCCTATCTGTCTTCGTTTAGATGTGAGACGCCATTTAAGATTTTGGGACATTGGCGAAAAACGACAGAGTTAGAATTTGGGACGTTTTGGGCTGTAGCTTCAAAACGAAGCATCGGATGGGAAAACGGATTTCAGATTTGGAATCAGCGTCAAATTCTCTATCTGTATGGTGAGTTTCAAGGCAATCGGCGAGAAAAAATTTTCAACATTTTTCGAAAAAACGACAGAGTTAGAATTTGGGACGTTTTGGTGTGTAGCGCCCAAACGAAGCATCGGATGGGAAAACGGAGGTCAGATTCGGATTCAGCGTGAAATTCTGCATCCGTATGGTGAATTTGAACGCCATCGGAGAGAAAAAATTTTGCTGACGTCCCCCCCCCCCTCTGGACAGCTCGCTTCGATTTTGGCTTCCAGTGGACGGATTTTGTCGTGCCATAGCTCGTTTGAAAGCTAAGAGTGAGACAAATTCACTGAAACAAACGGCTTGTTCCTATCTGTCTTCGTTTAGATGTGAGACGCCATTTAAGATTTTGGGACATTGGCGAAAAAACGACAGAGTTAGAATTTGGGACGTTTTGGGCTGTAGCTTCAAAACGAAGCATCGGATTGGAAAACGGATTTCAGATTTGGAATCAGCGTGAAATTCTCTATCTGTATGGTGAGTTTCAAGGCAATCGGCGAGAAAAAATTTTCAACATTTTTCGAAAAAACGACAGAGTTAGAATTTGGGACGTTTTGGTGTGTAGCGCCCAAACGAAGCATCGGATGGGAAAACGGAGGTCAGATTCGGATTCAGCGTGAAATTCTGCATCCGTATGGTGAATTTGAACGCCATCGGAGAGAAAAAATTTTCGCTGACGTCCCCCCCCTCTGGACAGCTCGCTTCGATTTTGGCTTCCAGTGGACGGATTTTGTCGTGCCATAGCTCGTTTGAAAGCTAAGAGTGAGACAAATTCACTGAAACAAACGGCTTGTTCCTATCTGTCTTCGTTTAGATGTGAGACGCCATTTAAGATTTTGGGACATTGGCGAAAAACGACAGAGTTAGAATTTGGGACGTTTTGGGCTGTAGCTTCAAAACGAAGCATCGGATGGGAAAACGGATTTCAGATTTGGAATCAGCGTCAAATTCTCTATCTGTATGGTGAGTTTCAAGGCAATCGGCGAGAAAAAATTTTCAACATTTTTCGAAAAAACGACAGAGTTAGAATTTGGGACGTTTTGGTGTGTAGCGCCCAAACGAAGCATCGGATGGGAAAACGGAGGTCAGATTCGGATTCAGCGTGAAATTCTGCATCCGTATGGTGAATTTCAACGCCATCGGAGAGAAAAAATTTTGCTGACGTCCCCCCCCTCTGGACAGCTCGCTTCGATTTTGGCTTCCAGTGGACGGATTTTGTCGTGCCATAGCTCGTTTGAAAGCTAAGAGTGAGACAAATTCACTGAAACAAACGGCCTGTTCCTATCTGTCTTCGTTTAGATGTGAGACGCCATTTAAGATTTTGGGACATTGGCGAAAAACGACAGAGTTAGAATTTGGGACGTTTTGGGCTGTAGCTTCAAAACGAAGCATCGGATTGGAAAACGGATTTCAGATTTGGAATCAGCTTGATGTTATTGTCCAATGAGGATCACCATCCAATGAGAATCAAGCATTTCTATATAAATAGCGAGCCTTCCACAGTGAAAATCATTCCATCGTTGAATCGCACGAGTGACGACGCACATTTTCTCTCTCTCTCTAGTTCCCTGTTCTATTATCCAACTGAAATGGTAAGTCGCTACTTTCCTCCCTCCCTTGAACGTAAACTTAATACCATCTTTTCCATTTTCAGGCATCTACTCCATCTGCTGCACTAGTAGGACAAAATGGCGGTCAAACGTTACAAGGTTCGCTACGGTCAGATCATCTACAACTGAGGCCAGTGGAAGAAACAACCAAGGTACATAATCCTACACCGCTACAGCGTAAATTTAAACAAGTCTTGCGTTATGACGATCATGGTGTAGTACTCCAAACGGGAATGCTCCCTTCCACGGATGTCAAGATAATGCGCAATCAGTATGGGGACTACATACTGATCCCCGTAAGTCCGTACATTCGCCACCAACTTGATATTATTGAGGAGTACGTGACATTAAATATGGACATTCCTACTCCTCTTGCTCAAGAGTGGAAGGCTAGAGATGACAAGGATGCTCCCTATAGAAAGATTTGGGATGGTAATCACATTTGCCTACCGGTATCACATTGGTGTACTTACTATAAGAAGGATGGAGATCATTCAATACCCATCAGATGTGATGAGCTCGGAGAAGGTACTTGGGATATCCTTTTCAAAGTGAATGGGCTATATTATGGTCGACACAAGGATAATAAAATAGCCTCTCTCTCCATGCATATGGAATCTATCCTATATATTCCAAAACCACCCAACGTGGATGACATAATTGATCAAATCCTTAACAGCAGTGGTACGAAGCGCAAGTCGGAGAAGAATGCTGCATCAAAACGCAAATCAAAGAAGGAGAATTACTAGTCCTTTCCTAACTCTACCCTATGACAATTCGCTTATGTGCTTTGAGTGTCGTAGACGTGGTCTTATTAGATACATTTTACTTCTTCGTTGCCATCATATCATTTGTGTATTTTGTCGTGAAAAGCATCGATGTAATTCTTCATTTTGTAATATGTTATAGAACGCTTCCTTAGATGTGTAAATTTCCGTTTTAGGCTTCTATCATCATTTTTATGGATTGTGAGGGTGAACCTGTACAGGAGCTCAGTGCTATTGCTATGAACAATTGGACATATCAGATTGTTAGTGTCTATCATCAACATGCCAACTGTGATCCCAATGTTGATCAATGGGCGAGAAAACACATTCATGGACTTAATCTGAAATATTTGCAAGACTATGGCTTTTCTTGTGAGAGTGCTCTTCTTATTGACTTTAAACGATGGTTAGCTGCTTTCAATGTTATACGCATCTTTTGTAATAATCCTGGTAAGGAGAGGAAAGTATTTCCCAATCTAATCATTGATGATATTTTGCTCCCGCCTTGGGATAGTAGAGTGAATCAACATTATCATGAAGTCACGAAACGTTTTAAGGATTTGTGTGTTCCTATTTTGTCTGTTCGTTGTAGTAGCTACGTTCATAACCAATGCTTCTTTCCTCCTTACCTCAACACTGCCAAAGTCCTGTATGGTTATCATTGCTCGCTGTATGATAGTTACCAGCTGTATCTATTTTATCTCTTTCAAACCATTGATTTATAATGCATGCTTGTTACCGTTATTCAATAAATGTTACTATGAGAAGAGTTGTTGTTTTCATGCAATGGATGGGTTAGATAAAGGGCGATCATGTCTTTCTCAAACGACTGCGGAACATTACGTTTTCATAGGCAAAGTTTAAAAGGACCTGTTCAAGATTATGTGATAAATTTTCATAAAGATGAGACCGACATCGAAGCAGTGGTCGATGATGCTAGCACTATATTTCTAGAGTTAATGAATACATTCTCTGATAGCATTATCATGGCGCGATTAGTTACGAAAATTAAGTTTAGTCATTTTGGAAAGGAAGAGGTGGAAAGTCGCTCTTTCCATTTTGCTTCTTATTCAATGGAAGTAGTAGATCACCCCGAAGAATTTTTTAAAAGACATATGATAAAAATTGCTGAACGTCTTAACGCATTTAACCATCATGGTAGCAGTCTAGTGATTGAAGCGATTTCAGATATTCACATTCAACTTTCCATAAAGAAAAATTGAAAATGCAGTGGTACTTGATTGTGGCACAACTGGTTTTCGAGCTATGTCTGCTCACTCTCGAAGTATATTCCTTCTGCACATGTGTCTATTATTTAGAAAAGGCTAGCAAATTCATATCTTCAAAAAGACTTGCTATAGACATCAGTAACGGTGAAACTATGTGTTGCGATGTATGTAAGCGAAAGGATGGAAATGAAAAGCGCATCTTCAAGAGATGTAAGCATGCTTTTTGTCAACGCTGTTTCATACGTAATTGCATTCAACTTTGCCAATGTAACCACTGTGATATTGCTCATTTCGAGTGTCACTTATGTCGCAATAGTTAGTACCTATGCAAATGTGGTAAAGATAGGTTTTAGCAAAGACTAACACGGAAAATGGCGAAACGTAAAAGTCAAAAGTTTTCTTCAGCCATTCAAGCTCTCCGACGAATGAAAGCAAATCAGCGATACAATGCTATACGACATGCTAACGATAAATTCATTTGTGAAATTATTTCTCATGTGAGGAAGTTGAGGACGAAGAAATTAGCGCCAAAACAACGAAAGTTACTTAAGCGATATGCTACGAAATTGCGTTTCATCTCCAATCCTAAAGTCACCCTTCAAAGAAAGAGGAAAACTCTAACACAAAAGGGTGGTTTCCTTTCAGCAATACTTCCAATGATAGCTCCTGCCGTGGGCAACCTATTGGGTAATATCTTTGGCTCTAAGCGTTAATTATGCAAATGTTGAATCTCAAAGTAATAAAATGGATTTCAGACTTCAATGTGATAAAGTTCTGACTGTATCAGGTCCATCTCATGCAGGTAAAACTGTTTTCACGCTGAATTTATTGGATAAAAGAAGGGAGTTGTTTAAGGAACCTATCAATCGAGTGATTTGGTGTTATGGTATTTATCAACCGTCGCTGTTTCAGGAATTGCAAAGTCGCAACTTTATTCGACAGGAAGGAATTATTGCAGTGGATAAATTTCAGTCTAATGATGTTGTATTGGATGATTTATTAAAAGAAAGTAAGAATTCAAAAGATGTTACAGATATGTTCACTCGCGCAGCACACCATAAAAGGTGCTTTATCATCTATATCACACAAAATTTGTTTCCTGATGGAAAAGAAGCTCGTACACGAAACCTGAATACACACTATTATGCTATTTTCAAGAATCCGCGAGATAAAAGTCAATTTGAAATTTTAGCGCGACAAGTTGCACCCAGAGGATCAAAAGCCTTAATTGAAATTTTTCAAGCAGCTACTGAAAAACCATACGGTTACTTATTCATTGACTTTACGCAAGAGTGTCCGGAAGAATTTAGATTTCGAAGTGATATTTTGAAAACTCCCATGATTATCTACAAACTATGAGTTCTTATTCTCGCATGATTGTTATTCCTCAGGATGAATATGTACAATTGACTGCCATGCAGCAAGTAAAGCAACCTCTTGCAAATCAAATGTATAGGAAAGAAATAGATTATCAGCAAAATGTTCACATCAAAGATCCACATCGTGCTGTATTATTACAATCGGAAACTGTTGAGCAATTAAAAAACTTGAAGAATAAGATGCGTGACTCTGTATCGACTGCTACACCTTTAGCATCTCGCGCACATGCCATATCTCTTTTCAATAGTATTGAACCCCATCTCAATGTCAATGATAGAGGAGAAATCATTACAGATGAAAATAAAGTGATTGATGCTTCACGTTATGAAGACTTGATTCAGTATGCGACACGTAGAAAGCGCCGTCAGGGCTATGTTCCACCTGGTTGGTCATACTTTCTTAAACTATTGAAAAAGCATAATGTACCAAAATTTGCTTTGAATAATGAGACATTGAAAGAACTTGATTCAACAGTGGCTACTGCTCCAATGCTTCAGACGATGAAAATGCCAACAAATTGGTTTAAGTCGTCACCTGCTACATCCCCTCCCACACTCACTAAGCAAACAAGAGGAAGAACTCGACGTAGATCTACATCACCACTAAAACTAGTAAAAGGAAAACGCAAAACAGCTCCTCCCAGGAAATACATGTTCTCAGACTATTAATATGAAGCAGATGTGTTGCTTGCCATGTAATGAGCCGCCAGAGGTGAATGTCGTTGTCACTTTCACTTGCTGCGCCAGCTCTCATAATGAAACCCCTAAGCAATGTGAACACGATCGCAAAACCGCTAAAGCTAAATGCTGTAGTTGTTGTAAATGTAGAAAGGCAAGAAAACAAAAAGATGAGAAGGAGGAAAAAGAGTCAGTCGTCATCGACTGAACGTTTAAAGTCAATCTATTATGATGTAAAACATCCGGCAGGATTTGCATCTATCAAGAAATTATCAAAAGAGAGTGGTCTTCCACAATCACAAGTGAAACGATGGTTAAAGGGTCAGGCTACCTATACACTCCACAAACAAGCGAAAAAGAAGTACCGCACCCGCCATTATATTGTTTATGACATCGATGAACAGTGGCAAGCAGATTTGTGCGATGTCGCCTCCATTTCAAAACATAACTCGGACAATAATTTTATTTTAACCGTCATTGATATTTTCTCGCGTTATGCGTGGGCTCAACTTTTAAAAACTAAAGAAGGGAAAGGAGTAGCAAAAGCATTCCAAACAATTTTTCGAGAAGGTCGCATTCCAAAAAGAATTCAGAGTGATCAAGGAAAAGAGTTTGAAAATCAGCATGTGCGAAGATTATTTGAGAGGCATGATATTGAGTTGTTTAGTGTAAAGAGTGCTTATAAAGCTGCACTCGTTGAACGTTTTAATCGCACATTAAAAAATCGCTTGTGGCGACATTTTACTGCCAACTTGACACAAAATTGGACAAAGGTTCTACAAGATACACTCCATGCCTACAATCACTCTATCCATCGTTCTATTGGACTCAGACCAGTAGATGTAAATGCTGACAATGTAGATAAAGTGCGCGAATCATTCCAACGTAAACGCACTCATGTGAAAAGTGATGTGAAAATTGGCGATAAAGTTCGTATCTCAAAAGTGAAAAGTGTTTTTGCTAAAGGGTACCTTCCAAATTGGACAGAGGAGGTATTTACAGTATCAAGGATTAATCAAAAAGACTCTCCGACCACCTACAAGTTGAAAGATTACGATAATGAAGAAATTGAGGGTAGCTTTTACCGCGATGAGATTGAGGTAGTCACTGAAAGTGAAACATATTTGGTAGAGAAAATCATTCGATGTAAAAAACGGCAAGGTGAAGAATGGTGTCTTGTTAAATGGACTGGTTATCCTTCAAGTATGAACTCTTGGATGCGTCGTGCCGACATCTTTCATCTAAGTGATCGACAGTGATTCATGCAAAGTTGTAACTAACAATGTTTAGGGTTTGAGCTATGAATCCAACTGCCTCATTTTATTCACGACCCTCCTATGTAAGTGGCGGAGGACAAATTTACATCGGCGCTCGCCGCCAACGTGGAGGTAGCATACTTGGTGCACTGAAATCTGTTGTAGCACCTCTCATATCCAATGTCGGTAGATCTTTAAAACGAAATGTTTTAAGTAATGCCGTTGGCTTTGCTGGCGA
The DNA here is from genome assembly GCA_907163375.1 of Prostheceraeus crozeri. Classification (NCBI taxonomy): domain Eukaryota; kingdom Metazoa; phylum Platyhelminthes; order Polycladida; family Euryleptidae; genus Prostheceraeus; species Prostheceraeus crozeri. Next base: position 187,659 of record CAJQUW010004359.1, on the reverse strand, counting down.
TGTTTCTAGTGATCTTTCCAGAGGTAGAAGTTTTAAGAGCAGTTTGTTGAATCGTGGGAAGGAACGCGGTTTAAAAACATTGAAGCAGACCTTTGCTGGTGTTACTCAAGGAAAGAAATCACCTAAACGAATGAATAAAGGAAGGAGGAAACATCGCGGAGCTGGTAAGGTGCGATCTTCAGTCAAAAGGCATTCACGCAAACGTCGTAGAGGCTCTAATCATTCATCAGGCGCTAAACGACGACGCTGCTATAACTTCTAATCATGGAGTGTAAAACTTCCGGTTTTTGTTTGTTCGATCAACAAGCCATACAGACAGATATTCTTAGTTCAAGTATTGTAGATTATCATCCTCGAACAGCTGAGAATGCTGGCCCCATTGAATTTGTTATTCCTGGTGTTAGTGATGACTACATAGATTTGAGTTATGCGATGCTTGATTTGAGGTTTAGAATTCAGCAAGCAGATGGAACTGCTATTGACGATGCACATAAAGTTGGACTGAACAATTTACCATTGACTACATTACTTCGCGATGTTTCTCTAACGATTGGAGAGCAGCAGGTGGAAGGTGGTCAAAGCGATTATCCCTATAAATCATATTTCAATCATGTATCACAGTTTCATCCAGCAGCACAAAAAAATCATATGGAAGCCATGGGATGGTATAGAGATGAAGCAGGAAAATTTGATGTTGAAACAAACAGTGGCTTTGTAAAGCGATCTGCTATGATTAAAGATAGTAAAGTATGTCAGCTATATGGTCCTCTGAATTTAGACTTCTTTAGACAGTCAAAGTTTTTACTATTGAATAAGCCTGAATTTGCGCTGAATGCATTTGCTAAAGTTGACAATTTTAGAATTCATGTGGAAGATATTGCACTTTACATTCGTCGAGTAGTACCGAATCCAAGTGTCATTAGAGGGCATGCTGAAGGCCTTAACCGCCAAAATGCCATTTACCCCGTTCAGCATACAAAGCTTCTCACCTTTACAATTCCGAAAGATCAAAAGAGTTTCATGAAAGATGGCCTCTTTCCATCGGAAGCACCGAAGCTCCTCATGGTGGCAATGGTTGAAAATGATGCATTTAATGGTAATATAAAGAAGAATCCTTTCAATTTTAAACACAATCAGTTAAGTGAAATTGCTTTACGTGTAAATGGTGTGAGTCATCCTGGTCCACCCTACAAACCAGATTTTGCTTCGGATCAATTTATGCGCAGTTATATTGATTTTATGGATGTCTTTGGCTTTTACAATACGGATGACACCAACGGACTGACTATGAAAGAGTTTAAGAGTGGATATACTATTTATGCATTTGATTTGACTGCTGACAGCGATATTAGTGCCCCCTATCGTCAAGCGAACGTGCCTCATAATATTCGTTTGGATTTGACGTTCAAAAGAACACTACCTGAGACGATCAATGTATTAATTTATGCAGTCTTCGATTCAAATATTGAAATTACAAAGTATCGTGACGTGATTCTTCAGTATAATCGTTAATGAGTTGGTTGACTGCTGACGATATTAAGACTAAAGTGCAGCGTAATGCAGACGAAGCGACGTTGAAAGCTTTCGATAATGTCTATTCACTCGATACCTTACCACCTGCAGTAAATCACTATCCCATCTTTATTGTGCTAAACACTCATTCGCAGAATTTAGGCGGTGAGCATTGGAAAGCGATCTTTATTGGAGAAGACCGACGTGGTGAACTATTTGACTCTCTTGCTCAACCTCCAAATATACCAACACAGCAGTGGTTGAGAAAACATACGCGTCAATATCAGCGAAATGAACGCATACTACAACATCCACTTTCATCAACGTGTGGTGCTTTTGTACTGTACTTCATCTTAAAACGTTTACATGTATCTCGATTTGCATCTGTTATTCAAAACTTTTCATGTAATCCATCCTCTAATGAAAAAATGATTTGTAAGTTCTATCATGATTTGAAATAAAAACATCATGTTGGAAAAATTGTTTTTTATTTTACAATCCGCTGGGTACGTACATACTCAATGAGATAGTCTAGGATCATATTTGCTTGTACATGAGATTTTAGTCCAGTAATGATCACTTTACTATTATGAAAGATTGCCACATGCACAGGTAACCAACAACTAATGAGAGCTGCAGGAAAAAGTTCGGGTTCATAACACAAACTGTAACTGCTGGTACGAATCTTCAAAAATGATACACTTTCACTCAATTGAGTAGAGATCACCATATTGTCCACAGTCAGATTCGACATCACACACCTCTCCCTCTTCCATATCCGACGTAGTAGTCTTTGTAGCTCTAAGCGCATTGACTGCGCCGATGAATGAGAAAGGGCGCCGAGAATCTGTACAGTCCCATTTGGGAAGAGTTGAAGATTCCGTGAATTGTTCATCTTCACCACTAACATTTGAGGACGGCCCGGGTAATACTTGCTGTTTGGAAGCTGTTGGTGTAATGTTGTGAGATCGATTTTGGTGTAGAGTCTGAAGCGACGGAGAATGTTGACGATGGTGTAGCGATGGCGCTTCATGATGAAAGAATGAGTAAATTGAGCGATGTACCTTCCTTTTATAATTTTCCCAACTACCTTGATGAAATGTGAAGTTAGTATGAAGTTGGGAATGATAGAGTTGAATTCGCCGATTGTTGACGCGCAGCCAGATGCGATTTCCAATACGTGAATGTCTTTTCATATAGAAGTATTTCAAGTCCTTCATGATATGATGTAGAGATTGAAAATGACGATAAGATAAAGCAAACTCTCTTCTCACATTTCCAGTTGAATCTTTGAAATAGACGTTTCGATCATGATCCGTTTCAATACGTTGTAGGGAATCTAATTTCCAACTCATGATGTGTGGTAGTCATGTCTGATTAAGATTTGCATAGTAGGGCGATGAACTCACGACGAATAAATGTCATGATGGAGCGATGTATATATCTTCTATACTTCTCCCAATTGTATTTGCGAAATGAGAAACAGTTTGCGGAATGAGAATGGTAGATTTGAATTTCATTTCTGTAATGTTGAAGCCAAACTTGATCACCCAAGGAGATGAATCTTAATTTTTCAAAATATTCCAAATCCCTCATGATATCATTGAGGTTGACAAATTGTCGCCATGTTAATGTAATATCTCTTGATGAATGACCATGAGAATTTTTGAAATGTACGTTTCCATCACGATCAACTCTGATATATTGTAGAGAGTCCAAAATCCAAGTCTTCATGATGTTATGCAAAGTTGCAGATTAGCAATATAAAAATGTCGTTTTATCATATTTTGCTTAGCAATGCGGCTACAAAGAGATTTACTAGTAATCGAGCCGCACTCTTTTCTACTCCCATTGATCATGCACAACAGCTAAATGGAAATTGGGAAGTGGGTGTCACTCAACTTGTTTATAGCAACTGTGTCTATACTTTTGATCATGAGGTGATGACTATTAATATGAGGCGTACAGCTGCTTATCAATGTGAAAAGGGGTGCCGAGTATACATTCCACAGTGGCCAAAGAAAGATCTCTTATCATGTAAAAAGTTTATATATGATTTCTTGAATAAAGCGAGTAAACATATTGTCCAATTTACTCCGCACAATGATGATTATAATTATGTACATCATGTAGTTGAGAAAGATTGGATTGTTGGTTTAAGTCCAAGTTTAAGAAATGATTTAGGTTACCTCGCTAGCGCCTTAACAAGCTATGATAATTTTAACGTAAATTACCACATAAGTGGTCATAAACAGTTAATATATCGAGAGGAAGCTTATTATGTAGATCTTATTCCAAGAAATGAGAAGACGTTGGTGAAGAAGATTGTGATTAAGCCAAGAAAGACAAACATGACTCCTGAAACATTATTGAAGAAATTTAATTATCTCCTTCGAGTTGATGGTAAACAAGTGGCAACATTGACTTATACCAAATCATCTAATCATATTGCAATAAGTAAATTAAATGATGATGATCTAGTATTAGTTTGTTCAAAAGATTTTCATCAGTTCTTACGACATCGTTCTGCAGCTGTTCATGGAAAATCTGATATGCAACATTTACCATGTGAAAGGTCAAATCAATTTGATACAGAATGGACCGTATCTTTATACAGAAAGTGTGTAGAGCCTTTAGGTGGTATCTTACATGAAACAAGAGTGTTGATGCCTCGCATTATTACTTCGGTTAAATTGGTTGTAGATTATTTAAATGAAGTGATTAATGACCAACATATTTCATTTTCTGAAAAAGAAGGTACTTTGTCTCTCACTATAAGTGGAAAAGGTATTGAAATAATTATGGATAAAACTCTAATGGACATTTTGGGTTTTGATCAAAATATCTTTAAAAGTGGTACTGTAACCAAAGCTAGCGCAGACATGTCGCTATCGTGTCGTATTAACTATTTTCAGATATATTCCAATATTGGTGAAGATGTACGTGTGGGAGATGTTGAAGCTCCATTGCTAGCAATGATACCATACCAGCCAAAAAGCTGCAGTATTTTATCTGAGCATACTTTCAAGAAAGTGCATTATACAAAGCTGAAATCAAACTACATCCCACAAATTGATATTGCCATTTATGACGATGCTGGTGCGTTGATTCCTTTTCATAAAGATGCTGTGACAAGTATCACACTCCATTTCCGAATGAAGAGTTAATGCAAACGTATGCTAATATATTTTTCCAATGTGAATAATATGGAAAGTGAAAATAAGGACTCGTTTCTAATCTACTTGCCCAGTAATGCTTCTATGAATAAATTTCCCAAAAATAAACCATCAGACTATCGAGGAGAATTAAATCGGCCACTGCATTTAGAAGGTGAATGGGAGGTTGGCGTTTCTAGTATTTGCTATGATAGCAATATTCAGAATGTGAATGATTTGGAAGAAATGATATTGACTCCTCGCACCCATAATGGAATAGCGATGAATAATGCATTTCAGTTCCCATACAATTTAACATCAGATGGAAAGTGGAACTATGAATGGATTCAGATAAAATCAGATTCTTATGAACCATTTGGGAATGAGAAAATTATTAAGGCATTCAACAGTGGTAATACTTCCATCATGAAGAATAAAAATCAGAAAGCTTATGAGTTTACTATCTATCATTGGAGTGGGAGACAGTTCCTCCTCTTTCATTCTTTTACTAAAGGTCTTACGCTGAGGTTGGATAATGAATTCTATCCACATCTTGGTTTTGGTCATGGACTACATCTAACATCAATTGCTACTGCAAATGTTAAAAAAGTTTATTCAAATCGAATCAACAAATTTCATTATAGATTTAAAATATTTGATGAAGATGTTGTAGAATGCGAAGAACGCATCATTTTGAAAAAGCGTGGTGTTCAACCTTTATCACTTATTGAGTTAGTAAAACGATGGAATGAGACTGTGGGTAAGAAGTATGGAGAAAAAATTATGGCGAACAAAAATAAGTTGGTTATTCAGAAATATAATGACAAACTTACAGTTTATTTCTCTCCAACCTTGCGTCATTTTGTAAGACATTATACACCTATTATTGGAAGCGGTGTGGTGTATGCTTCTCATGAATATCACACTAAAGCTGATTCAGTTAATGATGAATGGTGGGTGGACATCTATGGCGATCGCATCAAGAAAATTTACCAGTCTTATGAAGAATCTAAAGTTGCTATCAATATAATGCCGCGTCTATATCATACAGTTGAAAGCTTCATTCATGTAGTAAATCCTTATATACAACAGAAGTTGAAGCATGTGATGAAAAGTAAATATGATGTAAAGACACACCACATTTCGTTTTCAATTGAAAATCAACGCGTTGTTCTGAAACTGGGTGATGACATTCAATGTCAATTGAGTAAAAATTTGAAAAAACTCTTTGGTTTTTCAATGCTACAAACTGTGTTTGCTGCTGCGCATACGATTGGTATAGAAACACCAATGACACTTGATAAACATGAACAGCACCTTTACATTCAAAGTGATTTGATTCTACCTATTTCTGTTGGTGAGAAAAAAGAATACATTTTACGTGATTTCATTCATGATAAAGACGCTTCATATGGAATAGTCGAGAAGATGTTTGAATCTATTTTCTATCATCCGTCGTCAAACAAACTATACCCTCTATTTCTATCAAAATTACCAATGGTTTACAAGAGTGCATCCACGTGAAAGATACTAAATCCCTCATAACGTTAGTGTTTCGGAAAACAAAGTGAAGTCTTTATACAACATTTATTGAAATATGTACATGAATGTGAAGCAAAAGACTTTATACAACATCCACTGAAAATATATACATGAGCGCACTTCAATAAACATTGCTATATACAAAAAGTCTTTTTACTTCGTGAAGGGTGGAAATATACAGGGATAGGAAAAATGTCTTTCAGTGGAAAAGTCATCACATGGGGAATGTACAGATGTGGACACATATTCACAAGGAAAAAACAATCTCATGCGATACATAAAACAACAATGTTTATCTACAGAAATCAACATCAAAATACTAAGTTAAGGATGATTATGCTAAGACGTCTCCTGAATGTGGTAGTGTGAGTTTAATTCTTTTGGGTGGTGGTATGTTTGTGTCAGGATGTCCATATGGAAGAGATATGTTGTGTTCTAGCCAGCACCTCTTATCCTCCCATGCTGAAAGCGCCCGTTTCCTAAAAGTATGAGTTTTGATCTCATGCGACTTAGATTTTAAGATTGTCATATTGACAAACGTTATATTTTTATTTCTATAGGCTTTCCTGAAATTCCTATGTTTCATGTTAGAGACCAATGATCTTGATATGCCTTTAGCACGCTTAATACTATCGTCGCTATCCTTTAATTTCATACTGTACCTTTTTGGACGGAGGAGAATCATTTCATCTATTTCCTTCCCTGCTGTCTCATCCTTAAAGCAGCCAAGTTTTGCCTTATTTTTGATGGAGTAGAGTGGGTGATCAGTAGGATAATTTGATGTATCAAAATATCTTTCTAAAGATTTTCCTACTTCATTGAAATTTAAATCTTTTTGAGTGGTAATACCTAAGAAGAAACTATCTGTATCACCACCCAACAAACGAACCTCTTTTACGAGAGGATATGGTTTTAGTATTTTATAAAAGAGTTGGTACATTTCAAGCTTAGAGTAATCTAGTACAGCTTGACCATTATAGATGGGTTTGCACAACTCAACTTCAGATTTTATCATTTTAACACCTATAAGGTCCTCATCGATAATGTCTCTATCGATGAATAGAGGTGATGAGGTCAATTTTTGATACTTTTGATCATCATTAACTAGTTTGTAGTTTACGCGCTTTCTAACATCCTCCATCGTCTTACCAAATAGACTGTTGTTCTTATATTTATAAAAATCTTTTTCAAAATTATTTTGGGCTAGTGCACGTTTCTGGCTGTTGCTATCAATATATGGTTTGAGGAAGGCTTTCTGTCTAAATTTAATAATGCGGTGAACTCTTTTTAAAATCATACCCATTTCTAAATAAAATTTTAAGATGCTAAAGTGGACTAGATAGTTTTCCTTATCATACTGGGTGAGTAAAAGTTTGCGACAAGGCTTATAGTCGGGTTGACCGCATGATTCTAAATCTTTATGAAATTGTTTCATAAAGTCGGAAAACATATCTTTGGTCACTTCACCTGATTCGGGTGCGAGTGGAAAATCTACGGTTTTATGTTTAATATTATTTGGATAGATTAGATCTATCTCAAAATAATATCCCCAATCACCTTCATCTGGAATTGCTAGTATGTTAGAAGGGTTGGAGAAATGTTGAATTTCACTATCATCTAACCAGCTAAACTCAGAGTGAGGTAGCGGTTTGGATAATGAACTACCATACAAATTATTTTGATCATAATACTTAAGATGGGTATGATCATTACCTACTGTTTCAGATTTTAACCTATGTTTATTTACAAATGTGAGACCACCGCGAATTCCTCGCTCAAATAAATTATACATCTCTGGATCTTGTAGGAGATGAATGGTCTCACCAGTCATTTTAAAAGCAGACTTAAATGACATGGCTGGCAGACTGACAAAGTGGACGGGATCTAACTTATCTTCTTCTAATGCCACTCGTCGAAACTCCTGAAATACATCAGCCAGCAAAAATACATCTAACTTCAGGTAGGCAATCATATATTCACCAAATGTATGGCAGTCAAATTTTATCCATGCATCTTGTGCATGATCATAATCTTCGGTCTTACATTCTGCGCCGGTCAAATCATTTTTAAATTTATCTATGGGCGGAAGAGAAGTCTCGCCGAGTTTACTAATTGCATCAAAATATGCATATGGAAAGACTCCTTTCCGTGTGATGACTTCATCGGTTAGATTTGGATATTGTTTCTTAAGATTTTGTGTTAGTGGAAGAGACTTTAGATTTTGCACGAGAGAGGCCAGTGATGCAGTCATAAATTGGTAGGAATCTAAAAATTTTATATCAAAATAGACCGTCTTATTTTCTTTAGTTTTATCGACAGGCACTTTTGCTGTTATGGCCATAAACTTCTCTCTCGTTTGTGCTATTACATCAAGCTTCCACTCTTTCATTTGACCTAAACCTCCTTTTATTATCATATGGCTGTCGTAGCCCTTGAAATTATGGAAAATGACGGGTAATGTACGCCGTTTCATCCTAAGTGAAAAATTGCATTTTGAACAGAGTGCGTTTCTAAATTTACCAGTGATGTGATCATGGTCGCGCACTTTCTTAATCTTATCATCGTCAAATGTTTTCCTACATTTGGGGCAAATGTTGCAACTATCAAATTTTGCTTGATCATCTGCTGTCATATGCAATGATCTGTGATAGAGTTCACCATCATGTTTTTGTTGAAATTTTACAGCCTGTTCGAGGAATTGTAGGAATTGGTAAATACAATCCTCACCTTGCCAGACGCGCATTTTATTTTGCCTACTCCTAAAGTGATCATGCCATACTTCATAGCAGAAAATGGCTGCTGGTCGATGGATGTTATCATCGATATAACATTCGATGTCAGCATAGATGACACGAAGAGGACTTAGTTCATCACCATTCTCTCTATATGAAAACTCCTTATCTTTGGGCATGTGCTCCATTTGTAGTTGACCTCGCTTACACCATTCGTAATGAGTTTCAAATTTATTTTTCCTCCTAAAGTGGCGAATACATCTGTCGCAGTAATATAACTCTCTACTAGAGTTTTCTAAGTGGTGGTATAAGCGAGAGATTTTGGGAATACCGCAGTAGTGCCATTCCTTACTATCATCCTGTTTTACTAATAACAGGTTTACTGTACGTTCATAACAACTCGAACGCGAGTTGTAGCGCACACCCTTCAATCCATTTTCCCAAACATGGAGAACTATTTTGATGTTGTTCAATTTTTCAAATTTTTCTATATCTTTAATTTTCATATCGTCACTATTACAGTCATCGAAGTTTAATTCATTCTCCCACTGTTGATACTTACTCTTGCGGTATCGGCTATTCTGTACATCATTATAGTGGAGAATGGAGAGGACGGCTTACTTAAAACATTGCGATTCGCAATCTACAGAAATGACTGCTGCTTTATTTCTTAAATTTTTCGGAAGTTTAAAGGAGCCTCGACCACTATGATTTCCTAATAAACTGATTTTAATCATGGCGGTCTCAATACCATCAAAAACGAGTCCACTATCACGCTCGTTAAATTTATCTATATTTAATTTTAACCCTTGGATATGAAAATTTATCCAAGACTCACAGTCTACAACTTCGGTTGCAGGAGAGGAGGGTATGTGAAACTCCAACCTCTCTATTATTTGTCCGGTATGGTGGTCGATTTTTACATATTTTATTTTAAGATAGATGAGCGCCTTCATCCTAAAATTGTCTAAATTGTTGAAGAGCGCTTCTATCAATGATGAATTTTGATGAAACCATTCCTCAAAGTTAGCAATGGTTTCTGAGGAGTCCATCTGGTAGTTCCTCACTAAATTATTTATGGACACTTCAGTGAGTCGGATAGAGGAGGTACCGTTGGTGTAGGTATCGTTCGTGTGTGTATGTTGAAGTCTGTGCGAAGATAGTTCAAAACGTGTCTCGAAAGACTGAGCGCACAAGTCGCAAGAAAAGGAGACGACGTTAACAGAATCATCCCCACCTTCGGAGATTGATGCCGGCTTAGGTCGACAAACACCTCGCTTGATGTGTCGGATGAGATCACGCTTCCTCGTGAAGATGTGTCCACAGTCAGCACATTCCCGATCGTTGCATTCCCGCGACAATGTTGATATGGACTCGCTCGAGATGGAACTCACATCACCTGAAAGAGAAATCATTCTATCATCTCTGTTCAAGCCTCAGTGTATTGTTACAACCTACCTTGACTCAATAACTCTAAACTTTCCTCGAGAAGGGAGGGCGTTGGTGATGAAGTTGATGCCTGAAATTGAGGAAGACGCTATTAGCCACACGTTTGAGGGAGATTAGAGAGGAAATCTTCAACTTACCATTTCAACGAAATCAAGTTTAAGGTTGATACTTCAGTCAAATAATATGTCTCAAATTTGGAATTCACTAGAGAGCAGTTCACTTGTACGCCTCAAATACAGAATTCGCTAGACAACAGTTCACTTATGCGTCTCAAAGACAGAGTGAAATGATACGGATGTCACTTTGCATATATACTTTCATATTCATCATTCATTGGCTGTTCATTCTGATTGGTTGCTTGTTGATACTTAAGAATTAGAAAACATTTCAAAGTCATTATTCGCAGTCAACATGACAAGCCCTCCGACAACACCAAATACAAAATTCTCTTCTCCATGCTCAACACCAGAGGCGCTCGTTGCACCAAACGCTCCAACGAAGGGGAAGGTAGAGAAGGTGTACCGACTGGACAATATCAGAAAGTTATCATTACCAGCGGACGAGGAAGAGGAGAGTGTATGTGAGAAGGAGTGTCCCGACTTAACAGACGTGAGGTGGAAGTATCTCCAGTACGATACTGACGATGTGATGGAGATCAACAGCACGAAATTCCTCCACCAATTATGGGAGTGGTACACCCCTAACTCCCAGCCACGAACTATGGCGGAGTGGGAGTATATCAACAAAGTGAGGCTCGCAGTGGAAGAACGATTGAAACAAGTGAACTGTTTTTGTGATCTATGTGAAGCCAGACTCTGGGACGATATTGACGATGAAGACCTTTTGAAATACATGCCATAATAAATTTTTATTTCGTATTACCTTTGCTTTCATACTGACTTACTTGAATGGGACTTCAGTGGATGATTTAACCATGTATACTTTTTCATTTGGAAATAGTAGCACACTTAGTCTAACTTGTAAATCTTATAACATTTCATATGGGCGATGATGGTAGATAAAATAGTGTCAAATAAAATTAAGATAGCTTACACTTCTGATACAGGGATAGCAATCGACTGCGATCCATGTGTAAAGAGCTTGTTAGACTGCGGAAGAGAGAAGTGTGTTATGTTGCGTGTGGCGCGTGAGTGTCCTCCCATTTCATTCCATTCATCAATTCGTCTCATTGATAGAGGCAGGTAGAACTCATGGTTCTCATAACGTATGCAATGGAAAGTTTTAGGCAACCTTCGACAGTTGGCTAAATGTCGCCCTGGCGCTAATGTATACTACGTTGAGACAGAGGCAATCACTTGCAAACATGACGCAGAGAGGTTAAACAAGATTGACCATTGCCGAATATCCCTTGCGGTATACATAGCTACGGGTTTCACCGCCGCCCTTCACAGGAACGCCCGTCGAAAGGAAGTATTACACCGAACTTCATTTGCAACGTTCAAGTTGACTGATAGCAGATTCAACTTAATGATAGTATTCGCCAGACATGAAAACCTGTAGAGTTGGTAAGAGGTTGACAGACTTTGATCAGCTTGATAGCAAGCCGTAGAGTGCTTGATTCACCAGCGTTTTGCAATGGAGATGTTTAGAGGCCACCCATGAAAAAGATAGCTAAGACTCAACCGATTGGCGTTCAAAGTGCTACGTTGAGAGCTGTGTCAAATGCCCAACATGAGACATGAGTTGTCCCAGCGGTTACGGTCTCAAATATGACACATTCCCTTGCCACACTTATCACTACGGCATCGTCCGCCGTCCCGAAGGAACACCCTGTCAGTGGAATATTACAGCAAAACTCTCCGTGTCTTGCTCGCTTTCAATGAAAAGCCGCTTATAGCATGAGAAGACTGGCTCAGACATGAAAACCTGTAGAGTTGGTAAGAGGTGGACAGACTTTGATCAGCTTGATAGCAAGCCGTAGAGAGCTTGATTCACCAGCGTTTTGCAATGGAGATGTTTAGAGGCCACCCAAGACAAGATAGCTAAGACTCAACCGATTGGCGTTCAAAGTGCTACGTTGAGAGCTGTGTCAAATGCCCAACATGAGACATGAGTTGTCCCAGCGGTTACGGTCTCAAATATGACACATTCCCTTGCCACACTTATCACTACGGCATCGTCCGCCGTCCCGAAGGAACACCCTGTCAGTGGAATATTACAGCAAAACTCTCCGTGTCTTGCTCGCTTTCAGTGAAAAGCCGCTTATAGCATGAGAAGACTGGCTCAGACATCATTAAAAATGCTTTCATTGACTTCAGCAGGGTCGAAAACCCCAGAAAACCTCCAAAACTAGTGAATTTTAATTTTTCAACTTTTTAGCACTACTTATGAAATTTTATAAGCAGTCTATCACTTAGGGCAGGTCAATAGCGACCGAACCTTTTTTGAATCAAGTCAAACGGACTTGTAGAAGCAAAGTTACAAGCCTTTAAAGTTTTGGAGTCTTTTATGGCCTGGAGACGAAGGCCATCTCCTGGCGAACCTCTAAGTCGGACGCCTTAGCTGATATCAGCAATGAAATTTTCTAAGTCGGTTTCTTACAGAAACTCGGGATTTGGAATGTCCGAAGCTATCATCGGAGCTCAGAGAGACGACCTACCTCTGACAATCGCTCTCGTCTGAATGACAAGTCTCTGTCGGTTCCCAGCTTATATAGTGTGTGGCGATCAGCTGATGACGTAATACCCATCATCCAAACACTAAAAATCCCGTATATCTCCGGTTCTAGTGCTCCGATTGAGCTGGAAATACACCATTTCCATGTAGAATTTGACGCTGAATCCGAATCTGGCCTCCGTTTTCCCATCCGATGCTTCGTTTTGGCTCTACAGTAGGCAGCCATCGCAAAAATTCTAACTCTGTCGTTTTTCCGAAAAATGTTGAACATTTTTTCTCTCCGATTGACTTGAAACTCTCCGATTGCCTTGAAACTCACCATACAGATAGAGAATTTCACGCTGATTCCAAATCTGAAATCCGTTTTCCAATCCGATGCTTCGTTTTGAAGCTACAGCCCAAAACGTCCCAAATTCTAACTCTGTCGTTTTTCGCCAATGTCCCAAAATCCTAAATGGCGTCTCACATCTAAACGAAGACAGATAGGAACAAGCCGTTTGTTTCAGTGAATTTGTCTCACTCTTAGCTTTCAAACGAGCTATGGCACGACAAAATCCGTCCACTGGAAGCCAAAATCGAAGCGAGCTGTCCAGAGGGGGGGGACGTCAGCGAAAATTTTTTCTCTCCGATGGCGTTCAAATTCACCATACGGATGCAGAATTTCACGCTGAATCCGAATCTGGCCTCCGTTTTCCCATCCGATGCTTCGTTTCGGCGCTACACACCAAAACGTCCCAAATTCTAACTCTGTCGTTTTTTCGAAAAATGTTGAAAATTTTTTCTCGCCGATTGCCTTGAAACTCACCATACAGATAGAGAATTTCACGCTGATTCCAAATCTGAAATCCGTTTTCCAATCCGATGCTTCGTTTTGAAGCTACAGCCCAAAACGTCCCAAATTCTAACTCTGTCGTTTTTCGCCAATGTCCCAAAATCTTAAATGGCGTCTCACATCTAAACGAAGACAGATAGGAACAAGCCGTTTGTTTCAGTGAATTTGTCTCACTCTTAGCTTTCAAACGAGCTATGGCACGACAAAATCCGTCCACTGGAAGCCAAAATCGAAGCGAGCTGTCCAGAGGGGGGGGACGTCAGCAAAATTTTTTCTCTCCGATGGCGTTCAAATTCACCATACCGATGCAGAATTTCACGCTGAATCCGAATCCGGCCTCCGTTTTCTCATCCGATGGTTCGTTTGGGCGCTACACACCAAAACGTCCCAAATTTTAACTCTGTTAAAATTTTGAAGAAAAATTTTTTCTCGCCGATTGAGCTGGAAATCACACCACAGATGCAGAATTTTACGCAGAATCCGAATCTGGCAGCCATTTCACCATCCACGACAACCTAGACGGTCGCCCACGTCAACCTAGACGGTCGCCCACGTCAACCTAGACGGTCGCCCACGTCAACCAGGCGGTCGGACCAACTCACCCGAGTCTCACACTCTGTCGTTGCAGAGGGGGGGGAGTCAGCGAACAGTTTGTGAACGTGAACCAACCTGGCCGGCACACCACGACAGACTACAACCTCTGTCGTTCCAGAGGGGGGGGAGTCAGACCCGAAGCACCACGGCGGCCGACCACGACACTCTGTCGTTCCAGAGGGGGGAGGGGGGGCGCGCCGGTCGAGTGTTTGTCACTTGCTTACTACTACTTACCATTGCCGGTTTTGGCTACTGATCTCTGCTCATTAAAAGATGTCACGATCTGCTGGATGCGCTTGCTGCGATGGATATTCGGAGTGAGAAAATCAATGAAGATTCCAATAAGAGGACATATACATTGAATACGTTGAAGAACATCGGAACTTTACAACCCATTATTACTAGCCGAAAAAAATAGGATAGGTGAGAGAACAAATGACAAATTCATCATGCAAAACGCCATGATAGTGAATTAGTGATAATTGTTCCATGGCTATCATTATCAACAACTAGGAAAAAATAAAGCTAGCTATTCGGAATATTCACATGCGTCTATTAAGGCTAAGTTTCAAGCATATATGATGAAATGTGAGTGATTATGGTGAATGTGACAAGCATTGCGCATGATGGGAGGAATTGCATTGTAATGCATCAGATTACCGGTTCTTCAAATGAAAATCGTTGATGACTAAGATAAGATCATGAATATACTCGTATTTCAAATGTTTAAGCTAATTGTAAGCCACACTTTGTTGTGAATGCAAAATAAACTAAGAACGACGTGTAGTTTACCGTAAAGAAATAAACCTTGAATACTTCAAACTCTACTCAGGACAGATTGCAAGCATCTTTCAAATCCTATCGACAAAATAATTTGTGTACAAATAATCCGAGGAAAGAGTCACTTGTCTTGTTTATCTAAAATGAAGGAACAAGCCTTAATTTTGTATAAAGGCATTGACGCAACATCGCAAGAAATGAGGTTGTGTTTATTAACTATTTATAATTGATAATGTTTATTAATAATATTTATTATTAAGTGTCTATTAATTTACACTTCTGCATGAAAGAATGTTAGAAATCCCACGTCCTACAATTTCGCATCAAAATTTAAATCACGATTCATTAAATTCATTAAATGTATCATGTTTAGCCCAAAGGTTTAGTCTGTCAATCGATCTCAACTGCGATTATTTCATTTACTGGTTGTTATGTGTAAGCACCATTCCTCAACTTTTATTTATTCCGAAGTTTTAAAGTTTAACTTTCAAGTTCAAAATCGAAGTTATTTAAAATCAAAATGAGAATAAAATATATGAGAATATAAGGGCTAAACGAATTACGGCAAGACTATGATTATGATAAAGACTAAGATCATCGCTCAGACATCATGTGAAGAATTTCGTGGTCCATTATTTCTTTATGAATGAAGCATTCAATAAATCATAAAACATAAATTTACCTGAACCTCTTGTGCTTGATTTTCTCATATTTCCAACTGTCAGCCGACGAGAAAATTTACGAGTTGCCAAAAGTCCCGCGAGGCTCTGCCGAACGGTCCCATCATCTTCACTACCATGTAACGGAACTAGAGTTGTGCGACGATTTGAGATCGATGTTGTATCCGCCGTTGACATCCTGACTGCTGCTGCAATGCATCTCCAATTCATTTTATTGGATCATTGTATTTTGATTGGCTGAATCCACTCTATTGTTTAACATGCTACACAACAGAGCGAATTCAAGTAAATTCATTATGCCACATATTACGGGGCGTGTTTCTCATACCCAATAACTTTGCGAATTCTACTTTAGAGAAGTGAAAAAGATGAAAAGTGCTGACGATCAAGAATTCCAAGTTTTTTGCATTTAAGACCGAATGCAGACTTCGTTTAACGTTGATTTTTAGGAGTTAAAATTGAAAAGAAAGAGGGATGGAAAATAGCATCTAAAAAATTTTGAATTTGAAATGCAAAATTTATCATTCTACCAAAAACTGAGGCTGCAACTGTGTCGCGAAACGCTTGTACCCCTTGCAAATACGTTCGTAACATTGGAATTATCTACGGCTATGTCCTGCCAATGAGAACAATTTCTCTCTTCTGCCTTCATTTTTAAATTTAAATCTTGCATGTGTAATCTGTTGGGTTTTAAATTATCATTACAGGTATGTGAATGAGGCAACTGGCGCCCCGGCGTAAGCTGATATTTTCAAGAGGCCCTAAATAGAAAAAAATAAAGAATAAATTAACTAAGAATATTAATTGATCACACAACAAATTGAGCAGAACATACGTGGTGACATCTTTGACATGAATATTGCACGTCTATTGTTAATTGCTTTATGTGTCATGATATCAATCAGTGAAGTCCATTTAGTATGCATTCACTAAGAAATCCATGTCATTCATTGACGATGGTCCTTTGTCTAATCAGCTTTCACGATGAATGTGACAAGCGTGTCTTCAGTCGAATATCGCAGTGTGATACGATTCCTCCTGATCCGCGGCTTCGCTAGTGGTGACATTCTAAAGGAATTAAACCTGGCATATGGGAGCAAAAATCCATCGAGAACTACTGCTTATTTCTTGAATAGCGAATTTAAGCGCTTTTTAACAGAAGACAATCTGTGGAGTAAGACTTCTCAACTGTTGGTCAGTTGTCAGGAGAGTTGCGAATCAGCCATCACTCCTGTCATGACATAATTGAAGGACCTGGATATCGCAAACTGGCATCACGGTTCGCACCGAAGTTTCTGTCACCTGAAATGAAGAACAAATTTCCGGCGGCACAATCAAATTTGGATCTGTACGAAATGCACGGAGATCAGTTTCTGAACTGCATTCTTTGAGGATGAAACGCCTTTAAGTTTGTATCTGCCTCAAAGTAAGCGAGAATCTGTAGAATGGCGAAAATCAGGCGGGTCTGCCCCTTTGAAAATGCGATCCGGAATATCACATCGACGGTCGTCGATACTGAGTCTTTTGGAACGCATCGGGAATTCAACTGGTTGACTTTGCGGATAGAGGAGCAAGAATCAATAGCGAGTATTATTCAATCTGTTGTCTGAAGCAAGGAAGAAGATAAGAAAGCCACGAAACATTCCCCTCTTCCTGCTTCATGACAGTGCTCTGATTCACACTTCGCCGGAGACAACCAATGCCTTAACAAGAAGCGGATTCCAACTTTTGAACTATCCTCCTTATTCAGTTCAGCTCCAAGTGATTTCTATCTCTTCACATTCCTCAAAAAGCATCTTCGTGGACATCATTTTGAATCGCCACTTGAACTGCAAAATGCATTTAATGAGTTTTTTGATTCTCTGCCGACGGAATTTTTTCATCAAGCTTTTTGTGAATTGAGACTTCGTTGGCAAAAAGTGACGAATGTAAGCAGGTGTGCATTGAAAAGCAAACTGTTTTCTGCAATTTAAACGTTTGCCGATAATTATTAATCAGGTTATTAGTGATAGCTTAACTATCAATTAAATAACTAGAATTAAATAAGAAAATCTTGAAATTCAGATTAAAATATTTGAAAATTTCGAAAAATAGAAAACTAATTGGAATTGTTTCTGCAACCGCACTTCTTATGCCCTAGAGACCTAAATTTGCGTCTTAGGTAGTATTCGTTATCACAGGATGTCTACAAGTGGGTTAGTCCGGGACAATTTGGATCACACCACGTATATGATACCTAATATGGTTGATAGCTTTAGTAATATCGATCAACCATGCACTGAAATGCATTTTCTTTGCTATGTAGAGATACTTATTGATCTTACAGACCGCTTCGTTAATTGAGAGAATTGATAAATTGCAGTCCATTTGTATTTTTCCAATCTTCGGTGGTGTTGTTCCACCTTGTATCAAGCGGATTTTTCTTGAACTCAATTTCGTAATCAGTGTACTATATATATTCTCATTTATTTTGATTGGAGTACGATGATCATTAGTGGAAAATTAAATTAATTCTTAATTTAGCTTGCAAAGCTCAATGTGTAGAACATGCAAGCACGCGTTTCTTGCAAACGTACTTAGAATGAAGAATGAATGTAAAATGAATAAAATAATAAATAATAATAAAATAACATGAATTTAAATTCATGCCAATTGTATAGGTCTACTATTTAAGCTGATAATCGTTTAAATATATTATAATGCATGGCGATTACTTATTACGTGCATCAACTACGTACATAATTTGCGAATCGCGATTTTGACGTTAAAACCGGAGCAAATCAATCTTGTAAGTTATAATATGGGTGCGACTTGTTGCCAAAAACTTGTAGCTTGTCGCATTCCGATAGTTGAACTGAGATGATGTCCAGTCATTTTTATACCTAGCAAATGCCTACTTGCTTTCCGACACATGACTGAAAAAAATTCAAAAAGTCTTTGTTGTTTTTGTTCTTTTAGCAATTTCCTTTTCGTTGACGAAAACTAATAATGTCACAAACGAAAAGGTTTTCGGCATTGTCTATGAAAACTGCACTAATTAGAATGTTTAGTCGAATTTCAGCAGTGGTTCTTACAGAGATCCAACCGTTCTGAAATTTTTCAGACTGGACCGGTCCGGTGAACCGTTGACCGATTACACGTTTGGAATATAACAGCAACTTTCCCGTAGATGTTATAGAAATGCATTTTCTAGACCAGTTACATATCTGGGTTTTCATGCCTCAGTCCGTGTTACAATTAATCTAAGTCTGTGTTAGTTATAAAAGGGATACATTTCTCAGTCAACTAGAAGGCACAATTTGTTTCCCTAAATCTTGATCTTCATCTTACTCATCCACTCGAGCATGAAACAGAGATTTCAAAAGTGAAAATTTTCAAATTAATGCACTGAGTGATTCGGCTAACCCAGATTTTGATTCAGCTACAATTACAACATGTGCAACAACAACATTTGGGAAAATTCTATTGTTCTTTCTAGTTGAACAAGCAACAAACATGACTATGTGAAATCTGCTTTTTTGTGTAAAAAACATTTCTACAGCTGCATCTTGATACACCAGAAAGTGTGGATCTATGCAGCAATGATAACTGCCATGGAACTAAATTTTGATTAACGCATGTTAAATTACATGCTAATATATCAATATGTTATGATTCGAAATGCTAGCTACTATGTAGAGTGGTAATATCTCAATGGGTTAAGAAATCGTGCTTGTAACATGTGGCTTCAATGACGCAATGACTATTCGTACATTCAATTTGATTTGCCTACATGTATAAACATCTGAAAATCATTTTAGACTCGAGATTCCCCGCGAGCAAAATAAGGCTGAGGAACGCTGTGATGAACATTGAAAACGCTTGAAGATATCATGAACAATCAGATTGCATTAACCTCATAAGTTGCATCATTTTTTTCTCAAAATCCAGTTTTAGTTTTACAAATTTTTTTCTCAATTAACTAAGTTTACATCTAAGCTTATGACCAATTTCATTCAGGTTTTTCAACGAATTCCATATTTTTCCAGGTCGTGGACGGACAACCTGTAGAAAGTTAGTCAACTTTTGGGTCGGAGATTCGGAGTAGGCCCTATTTCGAATCAGCCTCCAATTTTTCCTTGTGGTTCTTGAACTACTGCAGGCTGGGTACCATGACTATAAGTCTCTGCTAGAATCACAGTGTGCTTCCATTGAGGTTACTGGTATGTTGAACAAACGTCTCCTGTAAAATACATAATGCCGCAAAATCTCGATACCTATCAATAATAGAAATCCCGACACTCTAAATTTAGTAAACCTGAGGACAAAATATTGAGAATTCGCATATGCCATAAAAAATAACTACAATTGCCATACATGTTAGCTCAGTATTTATTAACTACAGTAATCCAAACTACGTAATGGTTCATTTAGTCAAACAAAGAAAACACTTTCAACTTGTAGACCTGTTGTGATTATCGGTCAGTCAGACATCAGCAGATCTCGTTCCTAAAGAAAGTTTCAAATAAGCACTCCATCTACTTTTGACTAAAAATTCTGCCCTTTTTGAAGCATTGTAAGAGCAGATCTAAGTGCATTCCACTAAAAGATTATAACTTACAACTCAACCAGTTCAGATGAAATGCTATTGTGACAACAAAAAATACTGTGATAATTTGTTTAGTATATTTGGCTATTTGTAACTATCAACACCAAAACGTTGATATTATTTCTTAGCGTGACTTAGCTTTGGCGGAGCAAATAAATGAAATAAAAGTTACAGTTTGAAATGTAATTTATGATCAGCATTCACTGCAATCGTTTTACTATTTATGTAAGTATATCCCGTTTCTATACATGACAAAAAATCAAACCTCTGACATCAAGCAAAAATGTTTTATTTCTAAGATATTCGAAGGCATTGTACATACTGTACAATTGAACAATCAATTCAAGATCACAAATACATTTAAATGAACATCATTTTTGGCGAAAATCTGACCATCAAATGGCTTATTGAACAGTAAAAATTACCAGCACTCACGAAATTGCAGAATTAGAAAAATTAAACGCAAGATAACGACTCAATTGGCAAAGGATTATATCTAGTTGACAAGGGACTGGCAAAATGTTAGAAGTTAGCTTTGCTATCCCTGTGAAAAATTCGCATACCATCGAAATGCTGTCTTGAAGTACGAGTACATGTAAATATTCCATTGACTCTTGTCTTCATCGAAGAAGCATAATAGTTAAGACTGAGTGAATATTTACGCTCGGAAGTCTACATGGCTTTGTACTTCTGAAACATTCTTCACGAAATGACAATGATTTCGATTCACACAAAAGTCGCGCAGAAAACACTTACTAGTAAAATGTATTTGCTTTATATACTCTCTAAGTAAATGCAAAATTTTGTACTTAAAAAATGATTCAAATTATCATCTTGTTAAGAGCATTAAAACAAGCAACAGTGTTTGTAAATAGATGGAACATGTGTTGACATTGATAACACCATTATCAAGGTCATTACCATAATATTGTTAAGCCGTTTATTGAAGTTGCCACTCTTCTGATGACATTTCATGAAACTGCGTATTTGAATCAAATTCACCTAACAATTCTACAGCATCCGCAATTTAAGATTCGATTTAGAACTTTACCGTGTCACATGACTACGGGTACAGATTCTTCAATTCAAAATACAAAACCATCATAATACCATTAGAAAAGTGGAAACAAAAGAGCATCGATGATTTTGGTAGCTCTCAAATTCAAATCAGCATATCCGAAGTAAAATTTGTTTAATCTTCCACTGTATTCCTTTTATCTTGAGATCTCTTGAAAGACTGTCAGCAACCTTCATAATACTTGGCATGAATAACAATTTCTCAAACAGAATTGACTGATGTATCACATTCACTACCTTCAAAGTGTACGAGCGTTCTATCAGCAGTTCAAATCATCAAAAAACAAAGTCAAAGTTTTCTTCCTATCTCGTCTACATTTCCGCGCCGTCGAACACTATTACCATTCAAAATCAATTGCTCGAAGGCGAACTTTGTTGTACGCAGCAACAGCAGATGCATGCCATATTGCAAGATTAGAGCACCGAACCCTTTGTAGAGTCCAGCAACCGTTTCGTCTCTTGTGATGGTCCGCACTGCATCGAAGAAACCATCATATGCGGACATCACCGGAGCTACCTCTAGGCCAATATCTGTATTATCTACTAATGTTCGAGTACCTTGTACAACTAGACGATGAACCAAAGTCTCCAGAGGATACCACATCACGTCTGCAATTAACGAGCCAACAAATGAAGATACCAATTCTGTGTAGAATTGCTCATAAAGTTCATCCACCTCCGGTTCAGACTCCTGCTGAAAGGACATTTATGAAACAATTACATCGAGCATCAGCTTGCAATCACGTAATAGCTTACCATTGGATCATGATCTTCACCCATCATTATTTGATGAGTTGTGACTTGAACTACTCCACGTAAGGCATAATGTCCAACACCAAGAATAACAGTCGGCACGATGAATCGCCACATTGGCAAAAGACGTGATACTGGAGCAGATATCAAAACTAATCTGCTTAAACCGTCTTTGAGGCAGTCAAGGATTCCAGGACGTTCAGAAGCAATCTCGGACTGAAACGGATAATCATCTGTTAATTCACATGTATATTTCACTTCTCAAAGTTCCCACTCCAGCCACGATCAATACGTCAATGTTTATTCAAAAATTATATTTCATGTCGTGCAAGTCTGCAAATGTAGTTTTGTTTCGCGTTAAATACTCGTAATTGACATTAACATTTTATTGAGCACGAAACTCGTACATTGCGTGTCTGACAGTTTTATCGTAACTAAGTAATTTTTCAAACCATGAATATTTAAACAAAGCAAAAATAAGTACTCAAACGAAGACATTGATATTTACCCCAATCGCACCCTTTGATATCATCTAATACTGTACACCAAGAAATGAGAATACACAACATCGATCGAGGTAGAGACATGGATAGAATGAACGACGACCGACCCCGAAGGCTGAAATTGTGAAGCGGTTTACCCAACAATGGATCATAAATAAAAACCCTACAACTCTGTGAATGGTGCATTGCATGGTGGTAATTGTGTTCGCCGCTCTCCGTGTATCCACTATTCACACTGTTATATTTACGTATCATATAAGAAAAATGAATGAAAGCACTTTAAACTTTAAAACTTCATAACAAATTTCGTGTTCGTTGTTCATTTTCTTTGGACTTAACTGTTACAAATCTTGTCAATAATGCGACACGTGGTGATTCCATCGTCGACCTATTTTTCGTAAGTGAAGATATCGATTCACAGTATAAAGTCATCGTCACTGCTCCAATTGCTAACTCCGATCACCGAAGTGTAATGGCATACCCTGTCCATGAACGCTGTATGCCAGACTCCGTTAAGATACGCGTGTACGATCTACGAAGATCTAACCTTGACCTTCTAGTCTCAGAATCAGCAAAATTAATTGGTCAGACTTTTACAACTCGTACGTTTCATGTGAATTTGAATATAATTTCTTCCACGCATTGATGTCAGATTTTGTCGATGCTTACACTCCTCAATTTGTTGTACATTTAACATCCAAAGACAAACCTTGGATCATCCCCCTCTTGAAACTATATATCGAATGAAGATGGCATGCTAATCATCACAGGAAATTTGACTCATATAATTATTGGAAACAAAGGTCCAAGATGACAAATTAAAGCAGAGGCATTGGTCTAATTGTGCAAACGACAATTCGAAAAATTTATGGCAAGTGGTGAATCATATTCGTGGTACCAATCCATTGATCCTTTACTCCGTCTAACTACTCAACTCGGCGGTGCCCAAAAGGCAGTCGATTGCATTAATAATTCTTTGAGTGACATGTTTGTTCAAAGTGCCTACTTGTATTCCAGCAACAACGAAGATGAATCCTGGTCAGTCAATATCTCGTGCACCGAAGTTGAGCATCATATTCGAAGAGTCAATGCTGCCATAGCACCCGGTAGTGACCGCATCCTGGCAATAGTTTACAAAGTAGCTGCTTTTTTAATCGTTGGGCCATTATGCCACATTTTTCATTTGTGTATAAGTAACCAGTTCGTACCACGTCAATGGAAATACAGTCATGTATCACCAATTCCGAAACACTGTGATTTCAATCTGCGAAATATACGACTATTTCTTTGTTGCCTCTTCCTGGCAAACTTTTTGAATTTCTTGAACTTCGTGGAGAAGCTTTCACTTATTCGTGCGTTTGGCTCCAATCAGTTTGATGGCCGTCCTGGTTCATCCACCACTGCAGCTCTCATCAAGCTGTTAAATGATGTAGCTGTTCTTCTCGATAGAGGAGATGTCGGCGGTGTTCAAATCTTCTCCTACAATTTTACGAGGGCCTTTGACAAACTTAGACATGACATCATCATTCGTAAGCTGAAAGAAATTAATTTACCAAAAGGCCTTGTCAAGTTCATCAAAAATTATTTGAGTGATCGTACTCAATCTGTGAGAATCGGTGATTATCTGAGTTCTATAATCGACGTCCCATCAGGAGTACCACAAGGCACATTACTTGGTCATTATTTGTATTGTGTTGTTGCTGCATCATTAACACCATCTAATCCTAATACAACCATCATTAAATACATGGACTACATTGTACGAGCGTATACTCTGTTCCCATCTTCCGTCAGCAAACTTGAAAACGCGTAGATGAGCATTCTCATTTAATTAAATGGTCCGACAAAAATGGTCTTGTGCTGCATAATTCAAAATCGAAGCGATTGTTCATTCAAAAGACTCGTGGAGCCGTGAAAGGTCCGTGAAACAGCTTCGCGGAGTGCTAGGCGTTTCAACACGTTTGCTCCATACTGTTGTGCTGTTAGTGAGATTTTGAGTTAGTGAGTGTTTTGAGATTTCATCTTATTAGTGAGCTCATTCATTCACTTATTTTTCTTTACCTTGACTTACTCGTTTTTTCAAAATTGTACCACGTATTAACCTGTATTTCATGTGATTTTCATTATTTCAAGAACTACATACCATACACACAAACACCCAAATCTCTGTGATTTGCTGTGAACACATCTCTAACGCATTGTGTAATTGCTTGAAGATCCAGCAGTTGAACACGCTGACAGCTGGGTGCTGGCGCTCGGAGCGTATTTGAGAGTAGTGAGTTGAGACTGTTAAGTGTAATTAAACGTAAAGACCAAAGATGCTCTCAAAAACAAATGAAACTGTTTACACTTTTTGTTTCATGAGCGTAAGTAATTATTTCTGAGTATGCGGACGCCACTGATAACCTGGTACAGCTCCTTATCCACTGCAGGACTACCTCTACCATTTCATTTCAGTGGTGGACACAGACTTTACATGAATAGACGTATCAAGTTGTTCAACCAGTAACTATCAGTAGAGAAGCATATCTAACTTTCAAAAATCAGCAGAGGAGTAATCGTTTTGTAGGCAGTGATATAAATTGTCGAAAATCTCTGTTGTGAGAATTCGCACCGCCCGGCCATATCGGTGCCGGTCCATTGTGGCCCATTGTGAGAAACTGAACTAACCGGCCGGTACCAATCAAACACACGGGAACGCGAGGAGGTGGATTGGATGGCTGAACCCCTTTAAAATATCCTCGTCCACTGCCACTCCGAAACCTTCAGCGGGACAACGACTTTTGAGAATGCTTCAAAGATTTGACAAGCATATCTCAAAGATAATTTCGATTTCATGCACTATCCATATATACCTGTGTTTGTCAATGTTACTTTTGATGCAAGAATGAAGCACATATAGAGCTCCGTACAGCGAATTCAAGGATACAAAGCCCTACTTGCAGATACAATGTCCAAAGATTTAAACTATTAAAGCTGGATGCGACTGAAGGGAATTGTTTAATGGAACTGCAAGAACTTATTAAGGGGACAGAGAATTTCAGTGCATTTGCTGAACAGTGAAAACAGCCTTTCATCGCTTGCACTTGTCTGCAATTCCTCAAAATGATCAAATTGTCACAATTTCAATGTGTTCTAAAAGTCACAGAAGTTTTGAAACGTCTACTAAAATGCAAGTAGTATTGTATTGCAGCAATGTCATCATAAACCATCAACTTTTACATTTTAGGTGTCTTTAATGGAGCTTTAATGGTTTATATCTTTCATTCAGAAAATGCATAAATTGGCTAAATTTTACGACAGAGATGAACACATCAACAATATAATTTGTGCTCAGAAAGGATCACACGGCACTTCAAATTAAATGAAGTTGAACGTCTCAAAATATCTTTGACTACGTTTAATTGTAATTGATTTCGGTTAGTATGCAACCTGATTATCAACTCCTAGGAAATCTACGAGAAACAGTCTCCTCGCCGACTGCGCCACACCGGTCTGAGAGTTGTGCTTCGAAACGACTAAGGAGAAAAATGCTTTAGGACCATCACCCTGGCGAATGGTAAATAAAACGAAGATTCAACTACCTACAAATGATGATTGATGCAGTTGTCCTTAAAGTCATGATCGTTAATAACACAATGCATCGAGAGGCTACAGACTCTGCAGAAATCACATATCTGATGACGGATTTCAGCGATAGAGCTGCCAGTATATCAACCCTTTCTAAAATCATTCCTGCATTAGCAAACTCATAGAAATAGCTTACTTTAACCGTTGTTAAAGTAGAAATTTGTGATTGATAGCACCCGTACTACATGCCATGCAATCATGTCAGCATGATGCCGAATTTCTCGAGATAGTGCATAACTTCACCAACTTTAGTCGTCAATTGAGTGAGGATGCTACAGCATTCTCCGATGACTGAACACCTCCAAACGCTATCGGACAGCGCAGAAGCGACAAGCCTGCTTGGTGGTCACCCACCGCCAAATCAAATTGAAAATCATGTCATAATGAAGCAACTCATCAGAAAGACATCTGAAACGTGCTGTGTTGTTGATTTTCACTAGTGCATGCAACTATTTTCCTTTAACAAGGATGTTCGATTTTATGTATACATGTGGTTCATATATTAACAACAATGAAATTAAATAAACGAAAGATCAAATTGCCATGCAAAAGATGTGCGGCTGGTAGGATTCGAACCTACCACCAAGGTTAACTAGACCTGCTGGAGAAGAAATGGTGACAGTCTGCATCAGTGGCGCTCCACTTGATGAAATACAGACCAGTAAAGTAACTCAAGTAAGTATGCTTGCAATCTTCCGTCAAGTTACATTTGTTATACAACTTTTGACTTAGTTGTCTTCTTCTCTTCTTAATTCTGCCATTCCATCTTTCACTTTCTTGTTGAGGGATATCTATGATGGAGTTTTGCTTTCATGATGCGCATAACTAAGTATCAGAGTTTCATCCAAAACGAATATAGTTTCCGTAAAAATGAAGAAGCACTATACCTACGTTACAGGCATAGTACGGTGCCTAGTTTGGCAATGTCCGATGTTCATTTATTGTCTGACGATGTGAGGCAGATGCTTCATGAAATATATCGTGAATTTCAAAAAGTGATCTACCTTTTCACCTCGGTCTTCCCAAGCTAGAAACAAATGCATAACGACAAGAGCCAGTGTACTTATCGTCCACGCTGCTCTTACCTGAAGTGCAATATGTGCACCATATCAAGAAAGGTGAATTAAAACCATTATTTCAAGTTATCTCAAGCTACGTAAACTCAAAATTCCGCTTCATGTATCCTAATGGAGTACAACGACACGTAAATCATTCGGTGATTGCCAAAATATGCAGAAATCTGACAGCAATGGAAAATGATTTGTAAATTCACCTAATGATTTGTAATACCACTCACCCGGCTGATTGTAATTTAATACAGTTTGAAGTGGATTATGTAAATGTATCATATTAAATAAGAAAAATGTACTCGAATAAAATAATCCTTCTGAGGGAGTGACTTTAAGTCTTCAACATGACTTCATCTATTAAATAGGATGGAATTGCTTCAGTAGGCCTACAGATAGATAAAGTTTTGAAAAATGGCATTAAGGAATTCTACTTTGACCAAATAATGTGACAACTGATGATTTTGCCCTTTCCTTGTTAGTCTATGAAGTCAAAGGAATGCTACAGTAAATGGCTCCTCGTGATCTATCCAGTCAATACAAGAGCATCATCAAATAAATCGTTCAAACGCACACAAAGTGAAATAATGCTAACTCTAAGTTAAGTACTTTGAAAATCGGACGTAGAATGGAAGTTTGTTCAATAAACAGATTATAAAAAGTGGATAATCCTATACTTGAGCCTCTTATACAATAACAAAAGCCGCTAATCCTAATCTATTATTATGGAGATTTGATACTACCAGTTAGACGATAGTGTAACACCCACCACCAATGACCGGTTACTAACTGTTAGGGACATATTCTATGATGAGAAATTTTCACAAATTAGGAAAGTAACGAGTACACAGTTCTGGGAGACTGCGAAATGTTTCGACTCTCAAATTATTTGCGTGATCTAAAATAGAAAAATTAGGAAAGTTTAAGTACATGATGCTTACCTGCACGGTTTCTACTAAACTAGCAGCGTAGAAAGGAGCAGCAATTGCACAGCCGAGACTAAAATATGAAATTATTTGGGAATTCAAAGTACAATCATCATATTCTTGAAATATATAAAAGCGAGTTTAAGAATTGAGCAAGCATGTATCTTTATAAACTCATATAACTCGTATATATAACACAAGTCACACTGAATTATGATGTACAATATCAAATTTCAATTGATCTTAAATACGCTCGCACTTAGTTGATTTAATTATCGACATATCTAATGAGTGAATTACTTTCTTGTAGAGGTATTGCGTCAATTCAGTACCCATCTAGTGACAATAAACGTCAGACAGACAGCGTCTAAGAAAATTAGCGATGTAGAGAATCAATAATCATCATCTCACCAACTACATGAGAAGATGGATGGCACTCTTATGCACACATTATTCTTATGGAAATATTCGAACTTTGATAAGCAGCAACAAATCAAATCAATACCAATATTTTCAATTGTTGTGTCTAGAAAAAAATACCATTTATTGATACTTTGATTTGAGAAAAAACACAGCAGTAATGACAATGATAACAATCAACACGCACGTATATGTTCCTAAAATGCTCCGAGGATAAATAAAGTTCATTATTATTATTACATCCTCTTTTCACAACTGCATTAATGATGTGGAAGATGAATAAATGTGTATTAATATGCATGGGGTTTTTTCGCAAGCTTATCCCAGGTTAGAGATAGGATATAGAGACATCATTTGCAGAAATCGTACTGAAGGCAATTTGAATCCCTGGAAAATATCATGATGCAGAAGCACGGTCAATTATTCTTATAACAGCAAAAATCAGAGAGTAAATCTATTTCTAAAGTTTCTACGACATTTATAATATAATTTTCGTGTAAAACAGAAAAATTTAATCAATGTTAGAAATTTACTTCGACGCTTTGAAATTGACTGATTTTATTGTTTCTTAAATCGAACCAATTTTTCCATCTAACTCATTTCTGCAGAGACTTGGTTTAATGACTTTTCAAGACAACATGTTCTTGATGCTCTAAAGCATCAGTATCCTATATTAACCGGTTTAATACGATTTCCACGCATAAGTTAATGCACATTGTAACTGAAGGCTCATTGCTGACAAGAGCCACCAAGAAAAGGCATAAATTGTCCTGACGCAACAGAGTCCGACTTTCTATTCGCTTAGATTGATCGAAAGCGCTGTAATGATCATCGTCCCTATTTGTGTGCTTCTATTAAATTATCGGAAACGAAAACCCAAACGCTCACCCCGAGGGTTTCATTATTTGGTGGGAATGGGGGGGGGGGTAAACTTACAGAAAACCGCATGTAAGTGAGTCCAGTTATAAATGTGTTTGCGCGATCAGTCAAATCAACTATTATAAGACAAGATGTAAAAGTGGTTCACGTGGTGTCTCATAAAGTACATACTGTAGCTGAATCGGGCGAACAGACTGTGAAATTGATTGCACTGTGGTACCGGCAAAGTTTACTGCGAGAGAGGGTAGTGGACATCAACGAAGATAGGATATTTTGATTTTGGATTCGGAATGAAACCTTTGGCAAGCACAATTGGAAAAACTAAATTACCGTGATTTTAGGCGAAAATAACTAGCAAAGGAGGAATTGACAAATTCTTCACTCCAAAGCATCTGGACTGTGGTCAATTATCATTATCAATTACATCATGTACATTGTACATGCATGTAACACGAGTTTAATAAGCACTTATAGGTCGTGCAGTATAATCCCTATACCTGTGATCATGATTCACAAAAACAAAAAAATCTAAAGTGTTGATGACTTGGATGGGCATTAAAACACGATAACAGGATAAGTAACATAAGTATAAGAAATCATCAAATTATCTAAGTCAGGAATATTTCAAGTTAACTGAAATAATTCTAGTAGAAATTAGAATAAATTAGGTGATAAAAAATTGGATTGATTCTAATCATATTTTCTCTTTTTTCTCAATACTGGAAATCATGCATTTCGAAACAAAGTTAAATACATGTACATAGCTAAGGAGGATATTTCAAGTGACTTTCTTGCCAACAGTCTGTTAAAAAATAAATGATGTTTGAAACCATCGAATTCATTCACTAGATTTTATAACTCCTTCTATTTTATGCCACGAACCAGCAATCCCTCGTCAGTTCAGAATGTTTCTCTGTCCATTTGATTTTCGCTTTGAAATTTCCAACCTTTATGCTATATTCGTTATGTTCTTAGAGAGATCAGTTTGATCACTGTAATTCACGTCCAATTGCGTGCGAAGAAAGCATGCAACAATTATTTACACATAGAAAATAACGTTCAGTAGTCCTGATAAGGACTCATTGCTGCGCTCACGCGGGTAAAAACGACAATAAAATAATACTTGTACTTGATAAAATAATTGTATACAAAAAGACACGGACTCGTCAGCAAGACCTCGAGTCTTCCTTCGGATCTTTCAACATCTTGTTGAAACAATCAGCACCCGCGGACCCACGCCTTAAGGCGTTCCCCGAAATAATAAAATACTTGAAAAGGTCAAAAGTAACTTTGCAACATGAGCAGAGGCTTCTACATGAAACTCATATAAAATTACATCGTGTTGATAGTTGTCTGCTGGACAACAGGCCGAACTTTCACAAAATGCTAAATTGCTTATTAAGAAGTTTTTCCACGCAGACTCTCAGGTCACAAAATGCGCTCCATCATTTGTTGATTGACAAGGGGGTAATCCAAAGCTTGTTTTTTCTTAAATGTCACGATATCATGTGGAAGAGATTTAGCTGCAGAAAATAATAGCTCGTAGAACATATGCAACCTGCCATTCCAGGAAATGCAACAAAGCATCAAAAGTATGCGGTTGACAGAACAGAAAGAAACTTCTGAACATTTGACTGCCGACAAAAAATGATGTCTTAACGTCACTACTCCCCCTTGGTGGGGCTTTGACGGTGCTGACATGGTCAGACTTTTAACTGGGGCGTTGTGGTACTTTTAGCCCGGATGCCCTTCCTGACGACTTTCATTGACACTCTCGGGGCTCGACCTCTGGACCGAAAGATCGCTAGTCCAAGCACTTAGCCACTGTGCCACGGAGACCGACAGTCCTAAACTTCTACAATTAGTATAATAGGAGACTGGATAAGGTCGCTTGAAGTCAAAATGACACAGTAGTGATCAGTCGCACCCGAAAGTGAATAAGACTTGTGTCAATTAATAATGAAATGTAATTGATTACAATGACAAATTACCTCATTTTTCTTCAAATACATTTCAGTTACCTTAGATTTTGACAATTAGATTCTACATTACCGATAGTTTCACACCCGGCATACATCTAAGTATGGTAACGCATTTTCTACGAGGAGAGTTAAGTTATTTAAGCTGTGTGCTAAATGAACACACGGATTCTAAAAGTTCACAAAGACAAGAACTAAAGTGTAAAAATAAAACTGGACAAACAAACACCAAAACAAATATATACAAGAATATGTACAAGGGGCTTATCAGCAAGATGACCAACTGCCTTCGTCTGGTTTCGGGTCCTACATTACAATATGCTGATGACATCATCATTTTGTATTTTCTGGGATCGCTGCTTGATGACAATCTACAGGCAGAGTGGGATGATGCTGTACAGTGGGCTAACTCTGTCTTTCTCAAGGTTAAATTCTAAATGCGAACTTATGGACATTATGGCAAAGACATCTGTTGTTCCCAATCGTGTGCTTATCTCCAATAACAACTGCGCCAGTAATGTCGAGTTGCTTCCTTATTTAGGAGTAATATTTTCCCATGACTTGAAATGGTCTCATCACCTTAACCTGATTGTGAAACAAGCCGCTAGGCGTGTTTACCCTACTCGCAACCTTAAACGTGCAGGTTGTAGCACTACTCTAATGATACGGTTCTACAATACATTCATTCATTCAATGTTGCTTTACGCCTACCCAAGATTTTGCAATGCTCCTCAATTTTTATTGAACGACCTCTTGCGACTTGGTCGCATGACCTTTATCGCATCATAGGTCTGCCGTGTGTGAATTCTCTCCTCATAACTGCCCAGAAGACTTGTAAAAAACTATTGCAAAAAGACAATATTGTACTCGTAGATGATAGCACTCATCATTTGAGAAATGTTTAAATATTACGCAATCAACATGTTGCTTATCGCTCCTGTGCTCTGCTTCGACTGCCATATGTTAGAACAAAGCGACTCAGTAGTCCCTTCATCAAATTTTATAAATACCAATAGTCTCTTTTTATATTTCATAAAAGAAACACTTTTCAGATTTGCAATTAGCAAGTTATTGAAATTTCACCGGGCATTCATCAAATATTACTTTAAACACACTACTTGCATATCGCCTAGGTTAGTGCGCCTGCAATAATAAATAAATGCTGCTTTTTGCAGGCGTACTAACTTAGGCGATTTGCCAGTAGTGTGTTTGAAGTGATATTTAATGAATGCCCGTTGAAATTTCACTAACTTACTAATTGCAAATAACCGCGCATGGTTGCAGCTTTAAATAGGGAGTTGTGGCGATGTTGAGAGATGTAAAGTAGGCCCGCTGATGATTCCAGATATTAGATGAAATAGCAGCTATTCAGGTCTGTTCCCTTCTTTCAACTGAGGATGCAACTCTGTATCTAATTTTTCTATTTACATTACAACACAATTGTCAACATTACATTTTTAGTTTGTGTTCTGTCTCTCTCTCTCTCTCTACATTGCGCTCGGATTTTATTTAGTAAGTTTTCATATCATGTTATCAACAGTCATGAATTATGTAATGTTATGGAACAGTAAAGCGTTTACTACTACTATATCACGAAACACGTCGAAATGTGACATAAATAAGTAAGAGTTCATTCATAAAAATTGAAGAGCAATCTTGAAGAATAATACACTGTATTTCAGACTATCACGCTAATCACTTTCATCGCATTAAGGCAAAAATGCATCAGGATATTGTCGAAGGACCGATATTGATATAGCTCTTACCTCTTCAAAAAGATATGTTGAGCATACTTCTTCACTGAACTGTGAGTTGTCACGTCTCTGTAAAGGAATGTTTTAACGTACATCATTCAGTCAGGAAACATGATGCCATTCTATGCGCTCTTGTTCAATGCAAGAATACGCTATTGTCATTTGTTAATATAGTAAAAAATATAGCAACTATTGTTATCGTTAGTCCTTTACTTTCACAGATAATTTGCATTGTAATTGCAAGGTATTTCTGAATGAGATATCAGTACATTTTTGAACACATGATTTATGTTCTTGTGGGCATGATGGTGGTTGACTGTCATTCAATTGACGAGCTGTAGGCCTACATTAAACACAGTATTTGTTGCATTGTTGGCATCTTTTCTCAGATTCAACAATTTCTTGCAAGAAATTAATGTATTCAGCATTTCGGAAAATTTAATCATTCTGTATAACTATTTATTCGTGCTCTGATTTTGTTACAGATTTTAGGGAATTTTTTATGACTAAGTCGTTTCAATATATTATGTATACACAAATTTTTTCTTTTTCTGTTTAATTTGTATTCGTTATGACTGTAATGAAAGGCATAAAGGAAGTAATAATGATGCTCATGGTTTACGTCTAATCATGATTTGCTGCATTTTGTAATAAAATTGGAAGGTAATTTGAACTTTTTAACACACACCCCAAATCATGGAGTAATTCTTAATCACCAACTGTTATTTCTGATACCAAGTGCACATTAATCCATGTCGACGCGATTTTAACTTTCAGAAAGACTCTTTAACCTGCATGAAGTTTGAATGTGTAGTTTCTAAATTTTTGTAGCTTTTTGTTCAGATAAGAGGCTTATAATATCGCTGAGAGGGTGTTTTTCAAGGCTGTCAAAATAGCTCAGAATGCGGAGTAACTTAGTGCCAAAGTTTCAGTATGGCTATCTGAAAGAACATAGTTTGACTATAAGAGAGAGAAATTGGTATGTTACATCAGCTGCAAACGCATGAACTGTTTTACTTTGAACATCTACTAATTTGCGAAAATTTGTGCTGAGATTTTTTAGCCGACAAATAATATTTTTCAACTGAGGATGCTTTTCAACTCAATATTTAATTATTCTATTTACGCTGTAGTCTGTACTTTTCAATAAAAGATAATTGATTCCTTTCTGAATCGTCTGGACGAACTCTTTCAATTGATGTGTAGTCTATCAACATCGCACTATCCACTTGGGTGATGGGCCATCAACAACCATTTGATTTGAGAAGTCCAAGATAATTTCAGTGGATTCCGCTATTTCCAAATAACCCTCTGATTGAAGAAACGTTATGTCTGAGTCGATGTGTCGATCAGAATTGGAGTTGGCTGCAATTTTGATAGCATCCATTATCTGAGTCATGGACAACCACACATTTAAATAGGAAGTCCCAGGAAGTTTCACGTCTTAAATAGCGAGTAAAGCATGCAGATCCTGTACTCCTATGTGATGCATTTTCAGACTCCAATTTCTTTTTTTCTATAACAATGCTAAATTCAGATTCCACGGGTGGGCCGCCACATTTGGATCTGTGACACATTTTGTCACATTTTGATATTCAAGATTTGTCACATTTTGTCACACATCGATGGGCGTCAATATCACATTTTGTCACATGTCCACTGACCTAGATGTCACATTTCGTGAAATGCTGATGGAAACATATGTACAAATTTTGACACATGATGATGTGCAGGAAATTGCAGCTTTCGAAATTGCCTTTTTTGCTGCTCCTATCGATGAATGCATTTCAAGCGGCGTTATAATGGGACAAGATCGAGAAACCTTTAATTCATTGATTATTACTAATTCTTGTCATTTAAGGAGTTTCATCCATTGAAGATATCCAACAGTTGCCCCGAGATTTGCGGAAACAGCGAAACAAACCATGGGTAAGACTGTGACACCCTCATTTTTGTTTTAAGTGAAAAATTACACTCAAACGTTGTAGCACACATTCGGAATAAACTCAACAAAATGAATTTACAGACAATATAAATTCGTACAAAAAAGAGCACTTTTACTCGTAATTCTGCTTTCAGTGAAGAAATAACACTGAGCTTTTATTCCTTGAATTGCTAGCATTATCGGAACTACAACTTCGCAAGGACTCCTGCGATCTGGAAATGACAATCGAAAAACTTGTGACCACATGGAATGAATGTTGCAATTGGGCCATCAAGTTCAAAGTCAACTTTAAGCATGCGAACCAGTAGCATCACGATTTACATGGCGGAAGTGCAAGTCGCCAATGGGAGCACGGAGAAACATATCTATCTTATATACTCCGAGTATAAATCAAAATCAAAGAATAAAGTTGTCGTTATTTCACTCAGACGAAGTTGGTGCTCCTCTGTGACTTTAAACCTCATTATACTATGTCAAACTACCGAAAAAACATTACTTCTGTCAAATTATTTTCTGGTTATGTTAATTTGTCACATTTTTCCACACCAACAATGAAAAATACACATTATGTCACATTTTATTTTGAGATGAAAAAATATCACATTTTGTCACATCGACATTCAATCAACAAACAAATCAATACATAAGTCAATTTTCAATACTGCACTCGAGCAGTAATAATGAATTGTATGTGGCATGCTCTTACTTTCGCAATTACGCTTGATTGACTTTGATTCCCGTTCTGCATAGGAATGAGTGTGATCCAATTATCTGATTAGTGATTCATAAGTCTCAGGATCAGTCTCAGAATTTGACAGTGTCAAATGATGTGCTTTTTATTTTTCCGACTCTGATATATGTTTGCCAAATTCGAAATTCATGACGAACCTCAAATGTCAATTAGGACAACATTGTGGCATCATGATTAATGAAAATTTGACGTTTAT
Organism: Prostheceraeus crozeri; assembly: GCA_907163375.1. Classification (NCBI taxonomy): domain Eukaryota; kingdom Metazoa; phylum Platyhelminthes; order Polycladida; family Euryleptidae; genus Prostheceraeus; species Prostheceraeus crozeri. The sequence goes on along the minus strand of CAJQUW010004359.1, from coordinate 151,278 downwards.
ACAGCGGAATTCATTATTCACACAAGTTCAAATGAACAACAAATATCATTAACACATATTGATACACTACCTTTAAATTCAACAACAAAACAAACACCTCTTATCTCTCTAACAAAGCACATGCTCAAGTGATGCACAGAGACTATCTGTATAAAACACAATATCATAACATTCAGAAACTCATGCAACATATACATTCCCTTCATTAATTGATGTCGAAGTCATTGAGGCATAATAATCAGCAAAACGACACCACATCCATTGCACCAATGAGCATGTGATTAATTGAAAATTGAAAAATAGTAGTGATTAGAAAGTTCATAGGAAAGAAAACAATTTCAACTCACTTTGGCAAAGGTGTAACTTCACTTATTACCGTCTCACTGAACAATGTTATGCCTCGCACAATAAATACACTTCCAAGACCTTTCCATAAAGCACCAAAGCCCTGAAATGTTAAATCAGTTTGGATCAAGTATGTAGATCGATAATCCCCATAAATTAGAACGAGTAAACAATCAGAATTCCCATCAAGGTTATCAAGGTCTCCGAAATCCGGACTAGCTCCGGCCTTTCATTCCAAGGTTGGAATAGATTTTGCACATCAAATTACAGGAGGAAAAATTCTCATTTACTTAGCAATTGCGAGCAAATTTCGGAGAAAATTGATATTAATTTCCCCTGTCTCTCACTTGTACTTGTAGGTAGATATTTTGTGCATGATATTTTTAAGGTTTGAAATGAAGCTGCACTTTATCAAAAGCATCTAACAAAATCCGTACACAATATTTTTGATGATGACCACATATAGAAGCTAGAGGGTCGTGCAATAAAATATAACAGTCGAACTCGAGCCTAAAAGTTCGTAATAGATATTATTTTGGGACATCTTCATAATTAACCTAGTCTGAGAGCTACTGACGTTTTCTTCTTAAATTCATGCTCGAACTTCTTACTGTTTTTATGCTGTCACCCAACCTCAGCGAATAAATTTAATTTATAGCTCCAGTCGTCCTGCAAATTAGGTAACGTCGAATATCGCAAAATTCCATCTGTTTATAGATATGCATATAATCCTGCGTATGGCACACAAGAAATGGTCTTTTATTTAATTTTCTATCTGTCAGTTAAATAAACTCATTTTCCTGCACGCAAAATGACATTTGCAGCATTACTACAACATACAATGAAGTAGTCCTTGATTAATGACAAATCTCAAGGAAAGAGTAGAATAAGTAGAACTATGACCCGCTGCTTATCAGAAATATTACAATGACCAGACAGAGCAAAAAGTAGAGAACACATATTCAGAAAATGGTTTAGTTGCATAAGTCGGAAATATTACACAAGGGTGGCGACGATTCAAAGGAATAAATTTCAATGACTCTTCCTTAACTTTTCCAGAAATTCCTCTGAATTTCCAAGTGCTATAAACCACGAATATTGCTTAATTATTATTTGAGTGGTTTATAGTTTAGCTGTTTAGAAATCAAATAAAGTTGGTAGAGTTGATTATTTTTAATGACAGCTTTGAATTGAGCTTTTGCAGGTTAAATGACATCCAAACTATTGAAGCACATTGAAAAATCTTGCTGTCTGTCAGAAAGGTTGCACTCATGAACAAAGTTAAAAAAATATAGCAATTTAAAGTGCAAAAAATGCATGTTATTCAATCTTCAAGACTGAATAAAAAGAGCGAAGACAAAAGAACAGGGAACTGCTTATATAATTACATGGCAAAAACATCTCAGCAACAACTTTCTTTTCATGAAACTGCCTCTCTTCGTCAACTTTCTTGTTGTCATCATGCTTTTTGGCTTTCTCGAAACCTGTGACGATGTCTTTCGCCAACAAGTTGAGAGGTTTGGTGATCTCTACATCCAAAAAAATCCGTCATAGTAAGATCATTCACCATGCGTTGTGCTATCGGCGATTGCTGCAACAAATTATCAACCAACAGACTCTTGTATAATGAGTAGCCTCTTTCCAATAAATCTTGATCGGATTGAGCCACGGAGTTATCTTTAAACAAGATACATTCAGTGTTCGATTATTGAGAACCACACAGACAAACTCTTGGAAAATCATCTAATCGATCTGCATGATAGAATCGTTTGATGACAGCTTACGCTGATGAACGAGAGCAATTAAACTGATAATGAAATTTAGTTATATCTGTTTCTGTTACCCGGTTTACGACCAAATTTTCAAAGGGCTTGCGTGGCAGCTTCGTCGTCCAACATGACGTCCGTTCACTGTCCAAATAAGCCAATGGATAGTTCATTGAATATTGAATATTCATTGATAGTCCATTTCCAAGAATGGCCAAACTTGAACAAAAGCCAATGGATCTCGCTGCTGCAGCTTTTCCATTAATTTCACCAGGAAAAAGTAACATTGTGAATGAAAATTTAGCTTTCTCTGGTGGCATACAATGTCAGTTGGCTCTCATTCAACAGATTTTCCGTCTTAAAAGGAACTTTGAACAGCTTTCATTGACGGAGCTTTTACTGACCATTACTAGATATCACATGAAGGCATCGTTCTACCGAGCGAAACCAAGCAGTTTTTATAGACGCAATAAGGTTTTCAGGTCTCCCACACTACTTTTCAAATTTCAAGACACAAAAATCATCAAATTTCAGAACATCTTTTCCACAGCAGTCTCCTCCCTGCTCCACCCCTTGCAGCTGCTGCTTTCCTCCCTTTTTATTAGAAACAAGCAATAATTAACAATGAAAAACAATCGAAGTCTGAATTTTTTGAAGGAACATGATTCGCTTTCTTTCTTGTTCTCTATGTTAGATATTTTCCCTGAAGTTGCTCTTTGGTTTCACGAGATTTTTGTAATTGTGCATTGTATTTCATTCTGCTTATCATTACCAGCGGATAACATAACTTTTCAAACTCGAGTGCTCGCTAGATTATATGACTTCAATGCAGAGTCAAGTTAAAATATGGCTTCGACAACCAATTGTATTGCACAAGCCATTCCACATTCATGACGAGTTTCAAATGATTCTTGTTTATTTCCTCAACTGTTCCACTAAATGATCTGAAAATTTTTTTGCTCCTTTCTCTTTCGTATTAATTCATTTTCTTCTAACTTTCCCTCCAAGCGTTTTCTCTCTTTTTCATCTTCGAGATCACGAATATATTCGAAGCTGCAAAATAACTGTGCAAAGCTAAATGAAATATTCACATGTCAATGAATGGGCATTATTATCCTTATGGCGCCTTCCTAGTGGTCGATTGGTGGTCATTCTGTCGAACTCATTAATATCTAAGAATTCGATTTCTGTGATCAACTTTTCAACTTTTTCAACTCGCAATTGTATCTTAGATTTAATTTATAGCATGCGGCGAATGCAGAATTCCATTCAATATTCTTATATATATCATTCTGATCAATTTTTGTGTTAAGAATTTCTTATCTTGGAATTTTTTATCAAGTATGATTTCATCGGATCGCATGTCGATGCATGGTAAACATTTGATAATCAGATGGCCAGAACGTTTTGACTATCAAATTATCACAAATTTGGCATAATAGTCGAACCTCATACTTACTCAACATTACCACACATCGATCATTCATCTATCTTAGACAGGGTGTCTACACAACTATCTTGAAGATTTTCCCGGTCTAATCCCGGTCAGTCTAGGCTCAGTTTCCCGGCTTTTTTGTGGATATTTGCAAAAACCAATGGTTTTAAAGTATCTAGAATGTTCCTTTGAACGACCTTTTCTCCTCGAAGATGTAATCAGTGAGTAACTTTCACAACCTAATGCATTTAAATAAAACTCAGGCGATGCGAAAAAATGTTGTTATTCGACAAAAAGTGTGACAAAATTTTAAAGGAAATGCTTTCAACAAAATCAGTAATAAGATGAACGTGGAAACGATGCGTAGACACTTATATAAAAGTGCAAAAAGTATGTTAGGACATCCAAAAATTTGACGCTGATAATATGACGCATATAAATGTGTATGCGTTTATATATACATGTCAATTCTAAAACTTGATTGACGTAACAAACTAAGGAGTTCATCATGCGGAAAATTACAAAAGTAAACGATAATTATTACAGCTAGTAGTTGAGAATCACACTTATTTACGCAGTTGACTTAATACTTCCAGTTCATGTCTGAGTCTCCTTCGTTCTTCCTCTCTTCTGATCGCTTTCTTTCGTTTTCTTTTCGTGATCCGTTATCCTGTTGTTTCTTCTTCTGCTTGTTCCACTTTCTGTATCGCCGATTTGAGTTCCTTAGCATGAGAATCATGTTTTTAGAGATATCCATCGTCGCAAAATGTCGGTCGCGCACTCCTTCATAAACAAATCGCTGAGCGACTAGAGATTCCTCTAGCTGATTTGAAACTTTTACTTCTTTGTTGACGTAGAAGTCTCTCTCCGCCGCAGTTTGGCCGTGACTAAGTGTGAGGATTCTTGAAATTGCTTTCTGCCGTTCCGGGTTCAAAAACTCTCCTCCAGAAGATGTCCAAAGCTTGAGTTGCGGGGAACAGTTTTTCCTGAAAAGTCTTCTCAAGGTGTCCGCGGCATTTCGATGTCCAAATTCCCGATTTTCCCGAATTTCAAATACTTGCATATGCTTTTGAAATGTTATTATCAAGTAATTGATAATCATGCATGTGCCAGACAAGTGGTGTCTATTGAGACTAAACAACGGATGAAACTTTTGTTTAATTTTTAAATCGTTCATCTCCTGGTCGCATAACCTGTCTTACACCTTTTCCTCGTGATCCCCAGCCTAACATTTTGTACTTTTCCTACTTTCGACTGTATATTTCTTTGCACCAATTCGCCTTTTCTTCCCTTATTAAAAACAAGTCATCTAAAAAAAGGAGTCACCAGCCTCAATTTATGAGAAAAACATCAAAAGGAGCTAAAACGGATTATGAAAGCAAAATCGGGTTAAGACATGTTCGGATCAGATTGCCAATAAACTCTAGTAGTTATAAAAACAAAAAGTCATTAAAAATAGCCTCACCAGCTTCAATAATACAGTAGATGTGCAAAACGGAATTAGTTACTTTTGCTTATGTGAGGCAATCTGTGAAACACTTTCAATCTGCTTTATAAGCAGTTCATCTGATGACGTATACTACGTCCGCAGATCCACTCGCTTTGCCTATATCTGCGCGAGGTCGCCTCTGCTTCCCGCTTCCTCTTGAATGTGATCTCTTGACTTTTGGCCTCCAAAGCGCAGCGATATCTTTGACGAGTACCTCGGAGACTTTTCATCATCGATGGGGAAATTGCCACGGACAGAGGCCCACCTGCTTCTGCTATCGCATCATAAACAACTCTTAGATTCACGCAACCAAAAATGATTCAGCTATATTTTCGACGATCATGTCTTTATTGATCGAGAATCCCCTCTCTACTTGAGCGTTTCCGTGCGAAAACAGCAGCACCTTCTTTACAACAAACCACAAGTCTTGTTATTCGCTACTATTACCGATAAGCTTGAAGTAAAACTCATTAAGCCGTTCTTTTTGTAGAGCCGAATATCCCTCATAAATATCATAAATACTTGATGTTGACAACGGATACTGAACTGTAGTTTGGCAGAATCAGCAATTTTTGGAGATATTCGATTTTGTTTTATCAGAGTCTCCAGCAATTTTTGCATACGTTTTTCGGACAGATTGACGTTTGTTCCTATCAGGTGTGGTGAAATAGCACTGGAATTTATCACAAATTTGTAATTCAGAGGCAAACGCTCAATCAGTTTTTGAGCCATCGTGGAATAGAAGCACGTGTCATAGTGGGTCATCGAGGTAAGCCTTCACATGCTTAAAAACTTCACTACTTGATTTCTCTCCATTAAAATCAACCCATTTCTTGAGAGATGGTAGGATTTTCCAATGCCCTATCTGCCGCAGCAGCATTTTCTAGCCATCTGCCACAGTACAGAACTTCAAGGGGAACACATCTGAATCAGTCACATTCATATATTGAGCTCCTCAGTAGTAAGCAAGTGACAAATACTGGATAGCGCAAGATGGCCGCCGTCGTGGCTGAGTCCCCCCCCCTCTGGAACGACAGTGTCGTGATGTGCCGGCCAGGTTGGCCGCCATCGCGAGAGGTCGCTGACGTCCCCCCCCCCTCGACCGACAGAGTGTGAGACTCGGGTGAGTGGGTCCGACCGCCTGGTGGACGTGAGCGACCGTCTAGGTTGACGTGGGCGACCGTCTCGGTGGACATGGGCGACCGTCTAGGTGGACATGGGCGACCGTCTAGGTTGTCTTGGATGGTGAAACGGTGGCCAGATTCGGATTCAGCGTCAAATTCTGCATCAGTGGTGTGATTTCCAGCTCAATCGGCGAGAAAAACTGTTTCTTCAAAATTTTGACATAGAATGTGGGACGTTTTGGTGTGTAGCGCCCAAACGAAGCATCGGATGAGAAAACGGAGTCCAGATTCGGAATCTACGTGAAATTTTGGGTTAGGAAGGATGTTTCCAGCGAAATCGGAGAGAAAAAATTTTCGGCTGACGTCCCCCCCCTGGACAGCTTGCTTCGATTTTGGCTTCTAGTGGACGGATTTTGTCGTGCGATAGCTCGTTTGAAAGCTAAGAGTGAGACAAATTCAGTGAAACAATCGGCTTGTTCCTATCTGTCTTCGTTCAAAAGTTAGAGCGGTTACAAGATTTTAGGTCGGAGCTCGCTTACCTGAAAAAATCCTAAGTGTCAGAGTGACTTTGTATGGGTAAAATTTTGAAAATTTTCCAAAGTGTGGAATTTCGACCTGGGACCGTCACCAAAACATTTTTCATCAAATTTCGCTGACCCCCCCCCTCTGGACAGCTTGCTTCGATTTTGGCTTCTAGTGGACGGATTTTGTCGTGCGATAGCTCGTTTGAAAGCTAAGAGTGAGACAAATTCAGTGAAACAATCGGCTTGTTCCTATCTGTCTTCGTTTAGATGTGAGACACCATTTAAGATTTTGGGACATTGGCGAAAAACGACAGAGTTAGAATTTGGGACGTTTTGGGCTGTAGCACCAAAACGAAGGCTCGGATTGGTAAACGGAGGCCAGATTTGGAATCAGCTTGATGTTATTATCCAATGAGGATCATCATCCAATGAGAATCAAGCATTTCTTTATAAATAGCGAGCCTTCCACAGTGAGAATCATTCCATCGTTGAATCACACGAGTGACGGACGCACATTTTCTCTCTCTCTCTCTAGTTCCCTGTTCTATTATCCAACTAAAATGGTAAGTCGCTACTTCCCTCCCTCTCCTCCCTTGAACGTAAACTTAATACAATCTTTTTTCATTTTCAGGCATCTACTCCATCTGCTGCACTAGTAGGACAAAATGGCGGTCAAACGTTACAAGGTTCGCTACGGTCAGATCATCTACAACTGAGGCCAGTGGAAGAAACATCCAAGGTACATAATCCTACACCGCTACAGCGTAAATTTAAACAAGCCTTGCGTTATGATGATCATAGCGTAGTACTCCAAACGGGAATGCTCCCTTCCACGGATGTCAAGATAATGCACAATCAGTATGGGGACTACATACTGATCCCCGTGAGTCCGTATATTCGCCACCAACTTGATATTATTGAGGAGTACGTGACATTAAATATGGACATTCCTACTCCTCTTGCTCAAGAGTGGAAGGCGAGAGATGACAAGGATACTCCCTATAGAAAGATTTGGGATGGTAATCACATTTGCCTACCGGTATCACATTGGTGTACTTACTATAAGAAGGAGGGAGATCATTCAATACCCATCAGATGTGATGAGCTCGGAGAAGGTACTTGGGATATCCTTTTCAAAGTGAATGGGCTATATTATGGTCGACACAAGGATAATAAAATAGCCTCTCTCTCCATGCATATGGAATCCATCCTATATATTCCAAAACCACCCAACGTGGACGACATAATTGATCAAATCCTTAACAGCAGTGGTACGAAGCGCAAGTCGGAGAAGAATGCTACATCAAAACGCAAATCAAAGAAGGAGAATTACTAGTCCTTTCCTAACTCTACCCTATGACAATTCGCTTATGTGCTTTGAGTGTCGCAGACGTGGTCTTATTAGATACATTTTACTTCTTCGTTGCCATCATATCATTTGTGTATTTTGTCGTGAAAAGCATCGATGTAATTCTTCATTTTGTAATATGTTATAGAACGCTTCCTTAGATGTGTAAATTTCCGTTTTAGGCTTCTATCATCATTTTTATGGATTGTGAGGGTGAACCTGTACAGGAGCTCAGTGCTATTGCTATGAACAATTGGACATATCAGATTGTCAGTGTCTATCATCAACATGCCAACTGCGATCCCAATGTTGATCAATGGGCGAGAAAACACATTCATGGACTTAATCTGAAATATTTGCAAGACTATGGCTTTTCTTGTGAGAGTGCTCTTCTTATTGACTTTAAACGATGGTTAGCTGCTTTCAATGTTATACGCATCTTTTGTAATAATCCTGGTAAGGAGAGGAAAGTATTTCCCAATCTAATCATTGATGATATTTTGCTCCCGCCTTGGGATAGTAGAGTGAATCAACATTATCATGAAGTCACGAAACGTTTTAAGGATTTGTGTGTTCCTATTTTGTCTGTTCGTTGTAGTAGCTACGTTCATAACCAATGCTTCTTTCCTCCTTACCTCAACACTGCCAAAGTCCTGTATGGTTATCATTGCTCTCTGTATGATAGTTACCAGCTGTATCTATTTTATCTCTTTCAAACCATTGATTTATAATGCATGCTTGTTACCATTATTCAATAAATGTTACTATGAGAAGAGTTGTTGTTTTCATGCAATGGATGGGTTAGATAAAGGGCGATCATGTCTTTCTCAAACGACTGCGGAACATTACGTTTTCATAGGCAAAGTTTAAAAGGAGCTGTTCAAGATTATGTGATAAAATTTCATAAAGATGAGACCGACATCGAAGCAGTGGTCGATGATGCTAGCACTCTATTTCTAGAGTTAATGAATACATTCTCTGATAGCATTGTCATGGCGCGATTAGTTGCGAAAATTAAGTTTAGTCATTTTGGAAAGGAAGAGGTGGAAAGTCGCTCTTTCCATTTTGCTTCTTATTCAATGGAAGTGGTAGATCACCCCCAAGAATTTTTTAAAAGACATATGATAAAAATTGCTGAACGTCTTAACGCATTTAACCATCATGGTAGCAGTCTAGTGATTGAAGCGATTTCAGATATTCACATTCAACTTTCCATAAAGAAAAATTGAAAATGCAGTGGTACTTGATTGTAGCACAACTGGTTTTCGAGCTATGTCTGCTCACTCTCGAAGTATATTCCTTCTGTACATGCGTCTATTATTTAGAAAAGGCTAGCAAATTCATATCTTCAAAAAGACTTGCTATAGACATCAGTAACGGTGAAACTATGTGTTGCGATGTATGTAAGCGAAAGGATGGAAATGAAAAGCGCATCTTCAAGAGATGTAAGCATGCTTTTTGTCAACGCTGTTTCATACGTAATTGCATTCAACTTTGCCAATGTAACCACTGTGATATTGCTCATTTCGAGTGTCACTTATGTCGCAATAGTTAGTACCTATGCAAATGTGGTAAAGATAGGTTTTAGCAAAGACTAACACGGAAAATGGCGAAACGTAAAATGACGAAACGTAAAAGTCAAAAGTTTTCTTCAGCCATTCAAGCTCTCCGACGAATGAAAGCAAATCAGCGATACAATGCTATACGACATGCTAACGATAAATTCATTTGTGAAATTATTTCTCATGTGAGGAAGTTGAGGACGAAGAAATTAGCGCCAAAACAACGAAAGTTACTTAAGCGATATGCTACAAAATTGCGTTTCATCTCCAATCCTAAAGTCGCCCTTCAAAGAAAGAGGAAAACTCTAACACAAAAGGGCGGTTTCCTTTCAGCAATACTTCCAATGATAGCTCCTGCCGTGGGCAACCTATTGGGAAATATCTTTGGCTCTAAGCGTTAATTATGCAAATGTTGAGTCTCAAAGTAATAAAATGGATTTCAGACTTCAATGTGATAAAGTTCTGACTGTATCAGGTCCATCTCATGCAGGTAAAACTGTTTTCACGCTGAATTTATTGGATAAAAGAAGGGAGTTGTTTAAGGAACCTATCAATCGAGTGATTTGGTGTTATGGTATTTATCAACCGTCGCTGTTTCAGGAATTGCAAAGTCGCAACTTTATTCGACATGAAGGAATTATTCCAGTGGATAAACTTCAGTCTAATGATGTTGTTGTATTGGATGATTTATTAAAAGAAAGTAAGAATTCAAAAGATGTTACAGATATGTTCACTCGCGCAGCACACCATAAAAGGTGTTTTATCATCTATATTACACAAAATTTGTTTCCTGATGGAAAAGAAGCTCGTACACGAAACCTGAATACACACTATTATGCTATTTTCAAGAATCCGCGAGATAAAAGTCAATTTGAAATTTTAGCGCGACAAGTTGCACCCAGAGGATCAAAAGCCTTAATTGAAATTTTTCAAGCAGCTACTGAAAAACCATACGGTTACTTATTCATTGACTTTACGCAAGAGTGTCCGGAAGAATTTAGATTTCGAAGTGATATTTTGAAAACTCCCATGATTATCTACAAACTATGAGTTCTTATTCTCGCATGATTGTTATTCCTCAGGATGAATATGTACAATTGACTGCCATGCAGCAAGTAAAGCAACCTCTTGCAAATCAAATGTATAGGAAAGAAATAGATTATCAGCAAAATGTTCACATCAAAGATCCACATCGTGCTGTATTATTACAATCGGAAACTGTTGAGCAATTAAAAAACTTGAAGAATAAGATGCGTGACTCTGTATCGACTGCTACACCTTTAGCATCTCGCGCACATGCCATATCTCTTTTCAATAGTATTGAACCCCATCTCAATGTCAATGATAGAGGAGAAATCATTACAGATGAAAATAAAGTGATTGATGCTTCACGTTATGAAGACTTGATTCAGTATGCGACACGTAGAAAGCGCCGTCAGGGCTATGTTCCACCTGGTTGGTCATACTTTCTTAAACTATTGAAAAAGCATAATGTACCAAAATTTGCTTTGAATAATGAGACATTGAAAGAACTTGATTCAACAGTGGCTACTGCTCCAATGCTTCAGACGATGAAAATGCCAACAAATTGGTTTAAGACGTCACCTGCTACATCCCCTCCCACACTCACTAAGCAAACAAGAGGAAGAACTCGACGTAGGTCTACATCGCCACTAAAACTGGTAAAAGGAAAACGTAAAACAGCTCCTCCCAGGAAATACATGTTCTCAGACTATTAATATGAAGCAGATGTGTTGCTTGCCATGTAATGAGCCGCCAGAGGTGAATGTCGTTGTCACTTGCACTTGCTGCGCCAGCTCTCATAATGAAACCCCTAAGCAATGTGAACACGATCGCAAAACCGCTAAAGCTAAATGCTGCAGTTGTTGTAAATGTAGAAAGGCAAGAAAACAAAAAGATGAGAAGGAGGAAAAAGAGTCAGTCGTCATCGACTGAACGTTTGAAGTCAATCTATTATGATGTAAAACATCCGGCAGGATTTGCATCTATCAAGAAATTATCAAAAGCGAGTGGTCTTCCACAATCACAAGTGAAACGATGGTTAAAGGGTCAGGCTACCTATACACTCCACAAACAAGCGAAAAAGAAGTACCGCACCCGCCATTATATTGTTCATGACATCGATGAACAGTGGCAAGCAGATTTGTGTGATGTTGCCTCCATTTCAAAACATAACTCGGGTAATAATTTTATTTTAACCGTCATTGATATTTTCTCGCGTTATGCGTGGGCTCAACCTTTAAAAACTAAAGAAGGGAAAGGAGTAGCAAAAGCATTCCAAACAATTTTTCGAGAAGGTCGCATTCCAAAAAGAATTCAGAGTGATCAAGGAAAAGAGTTTGAAAATCAGCATGTGACAAGATTATTTGAGAGGCATGACATTGAGTTGTTTAGTGTAAAGAGCGCTTATAAAGCTGCACTCGTTGAACGTTTTAATCGCACATTAAAAAAATCGCTTGTGGCGACATTTTACTGCCAACTTGACACAAAATTGGACAAAGGTTCTACAAGATACACTCCATGCCTACAATCACTCTATCCATCGTTCTATTGGACTCAGACCAGTAGATGTAAATGCTGACAATGTAGATAAAGTGCGCGAATCATTCCAACGTAAACGCACTCATGTGAAAAGTGATGTGAAAATTGGCGATAAAGTTCGTATCTCAAAAGTGAAAAGTGTTTTTGCTAAAGGGTACCTCCCGAATTGGACAGAGGAGGTATTTACAGTATCAAGGATTAATCAAAAAGACTCTCCGACCACCTACAAGTTGAAAGATTACGATAATGAAGAAATTGAGGGTAGCTTTTACCGCGATGAGATTGAGGTAGTCACTGAAAGTGAAACATATTTGGTAGAGAAAATCATTCGATGTAAAAAACGGCAAGGTGAAGAATGGTGTCTTGTTAAATGGAGTGGTTATCCTTCAAGTATGAACTCTTGGATGCGTCGTGCCGACATCTTTCATCTAAGTGATCGACAGTGATTCATGCAAAGTTGTAACTAACAATGTTTAGGGTTTGAGCTATGAATCCAACTGCCTCATTTTATTCACGACCCTCCTATGTAAGTGGTGGAGGACAAATTTACATCGGCGCTCGCCGCCAACGTGGAGGTAGCATACTTGGTGCACTGAAATCTGTTGTAGCACCTCTCATATCCAATGTCGGTAGATCTTTGAAACGAAATGTTTTAAGTAATGCCGTTGGCTTTGCTGGTGATGTTGCTAGTGATCTTTCCAGAGGTAGAAGTTTTAAGAGCAGTTTGTTGAATCGTGGGAAGGAACGCGGTTTAAAAACATTGAAGCAGACCATTGCTGGTGTTACTCAAGGAAAGAAATCACCTAAACGAATGAATAAAGGAAGGAGGAAACATCGCGGAGCTGGTAAGGTGCGATCTTCAGTCAAAAGGCATTCACGCAAACGTCGCAGAGGCTCTAATCATTCATCAGGCGCTAAACGACGACGCTGCTATAACTTCTAATCATGGAGTGTAAAACTTCCGGTTTTTGTTTGTTCGATCAACAAGCCATACAGACAGATATTCTTAGTTCAAGTATTGTAGATTATCATCCTCGAACAGCTGAGAATGCTGGCCCCATTGAATTTGTTATTCCTGGTGGTAGTGATGACTACATAGATTTGAGTTATGCGATGCTTGATTTGAGGTTTAGAATTCAGCAAGCAGATGGAACTGCTATTGACGATGCACATAAAGTTGGACTGAACAATTTACCATTGACTACATTACTTCGTGATGTTTCTCTAACGATTGGAGAGCAGCAGGTGGAAGGTGGTCAAAGCGATTATCCCTATAAATCATATTTCAATCATGTATCACAGTTTCATCCAGCAGCACAAAAAAGTCATATGGAAGCCATGGGATGGTACAGAGATGAAGCAGGAAAATTTGATGTTGAAACAAACAGTGGCTTTGTAAAGCGATCTGCTATGATTAAAGATAGTAGAGTATGTCAGCTATATGGTCCGCTGAATTTAGACTTCTTTAGACAGTCAAAGTTTTTACTGTGTAATACCAGCATGCGACTCAAGCTGACATTGAATAAGCCTGAATTTGCGCTGAATGCATTTGCTAAAGTTGACAATTTTAGAATTCATGTGGAAGATATTGCACTTTACATTCGTCGAGTAGTACCGAATCCAAGTGTCATTAGAGGGCATGCTGAAGGTCTTAACCGCCAAAATGCCATTTACCCCGTTCAGCATACAAAGCTTCTCACCTTTACAATTCCGAAAGATCAAAAGAGTTTCATGAAAGATGGCCTCTTTCCATCAGAAGCGCCGAAGCTCCTCATGGTGGCAATGGTTGAAAATGATGCATTTAATGGTAATATAAAGAAGAATCCTTTCAATTTTAAACACAATCAGTTAAGTGAAATTGCTTTACGTGTAAATGGTGTGAGTCATCCTGGTCCACCCTACAAACCAGATTTTGCTTCGGATCAATTTATGCGCAGTTATGTTGATTTTATGGATGTCTTTGGCTTTTACAATACGGATGACACCAACGGACTGACTATGAAAGAGTTTAAGAGTGGATATACTATTTATGCATTTGATTTGACTGCTGACAGCGATATTAGTGCACCCTATCGTCAAGCGAACGTACCTCATAATATTCGTTTGGATTTGACGTTCAAAAGAACACTACCTGAGACGATCAATGTATTAATTTATGCAGTCTTCGATTCAAATATTGAAATTACAAAGTATCGTGACGTGATTCTTCAGTATAATCGTTAATGAGTTGGCTGACTGCTGACGATATTAAGACTAAAGTGCAGCGTAATGCAGACGAAGCGACGTTGAAAGCTTTCGATAATGTCTATTCACTCGATACCTTACCACCTGCAGTAAATCACTATCCCATCTTTATTGTGCTAAACACTCATTCACAGAATTTAGGCGGTGAGCATTGGAAAGCGATCTTTATTGGAGAAGACCGACGTGGTGAACTATTTGACTCTCTTGCTCAACCTCCAAATATACCAACACAGCAGTGGTTGAGAAAACATACGCGTCAATATCAGCGAAATGAACGCATACTACAACATCCACTTTCATCAACGTGTGGTGCTTTTGTACTGTACTTCATCTTAAAACGTTTACATGTATCTCGATTTGCATCTGTTATTCAAAACTTTTCATGTAATCCATCCTCTAATGAAAAAATGATTTGTAAGTTCTATCATGATTTGAAATAAAAACTTCATGTTGGAAAAATTGTTTTTTATTTTACAATCCGCTGGGTACGTACATACTCAATGAGATAGTCTAGGATCATATTTGCTTGTTCATGAGATTTTAGTCCAGTAATGATCACTTTACTATTATGAAAGATTGCCACATGCACAGGCAACCAACAACTAATGAGAGCTGCAGGAAAAAGTTCGGGTTCATAACACAAACTGTAACTGCTGGTACGAATCTTCAAAAATGATAGACTGTCACTCAATTGAGTAGAGATCACCATATTGTCCACAGTCAGATTCGACATCACACACCTCTCCCTCTTCCATATCCGACGTAGTAGTCTCTGTAGCTCTAAGCGCATTGACTGCGCCGATGAATGAGAAAGGGCGCCGAGAATCTGTACAGTCCCATTTGGGAAGAGTTGAAGATTCCGTGAATTGTTCATCTTCACCACTAACATTTGAGGACGGCCCGGGTAATACTTGCTGTTTGGAAGCTGTTGGCGTAATGTTGTGAGATCGATTTTGGTGTAGAGTCTGAAGCGACGGAGAATGTTGACGATGGTGTAGCGATGGCGCTTCATGATGAAAGAATGAGTAAATTGAGCGATGTACCTTCCTTTTATACTTTTCCCAACTACCTTGATGAAATGTGAAGTTAGTATGAAGTTGGGAATGATAGAGTTGAATTCGCCGATTGTTGACGCGCAGCCAGATGCGATTTCCAATACGTGAATGTCTTTTCATATAGAAGTATTTCAAGTCCTTCATGATATGATGTAGAGATTGAAAATGACGATAAGATAAAACAAACTCTCTTCTCACATTTCCAGTTGAATCTTTGAAATAGACGTTTCGATCATGATCCGTTTCAATACGTTGTAGGGAATCTAATTTCCAACTCATGGTGCGTGGTAATCATATCTGATTAAGATTTGCATAGTAGGGCGATGAACTCACGACGAATAAATGTCATGATGGAGCGATGTATGTATCTTCTATACTTCTCCCAATTGTATTTGCGAAATGAGAAACAGTTTGCGGAATGAGAATGGTAGATTTGAATTTCATTTCTGTAATGTTGAAGCCAAACTTGATCACCCAAGGAGATGAATCTTAATGTTTCAAAATATTCCAAATCCCTCATGATATCATTGAGGTTGACAAATTGTCGCCATGTTAATGTAATTCCTCTTGATGTATGACCATGAGAATTTTTGAAATGTACGTTTCCATCACGATCAACTCTGATATATTGTAGAGAGTCCAAAATCCAAGTCTTCATGATGTTATGCAAAGTTGCAGATTAGCAATATAAAAATGTCGTTTTATCATATTTTGCTTAGCAATGCGGCTACAAAGAGATTTACTAGCAATCGAGCCGCACTCTTTTCTACTCCCATTGATCATGCACAACAGCTAAATGGGAATTGGGAAGTGGGTGTCACTCAACTTGTTTATAGCAACTGTGTCTATACTTTTGATCATGAGGTGATGACTATTAATATGAGGCGTACAGCTGCTTATCAATGTGAAAAGGGGTGCCGAGTATACATTCCACAGTGGCCAAAGAAAGATCTCTTATCATGTAAAAAGTTTATATATGATTTCTTGAATAAAGCGTGTAAACATATTGTCCAATTTACTCCGCACAATGATGATTATAATTATGTACATCATGTAGTTGAGAAAGATTGGATTGTTGGTTTAAGTCCAAGTTTAAGAAATGATTTAGGCTACCTCGCTAGCGCCTTAACAAGCTATGATAATTTTAACGTTAATTACCACATAAGTGGTCATAAACAGTTAATATATCGAGAGGAAGCTTATTATGTAGATCTTATTCCAAGAAATGAGAAGACGTTGGTGAAGAAGATTGTGATTAAGCCAAGAAAGACAAACATGACTCCTGAAACATTATTGAAGAAATTTAATTATCTCCTTCGAGTTGATGACAAACAAGTGGCAACATTGACTTATATTAAATCATCTAAACATATTGCAATAAGCAAATTAAATGATGATGATCTAGTATTAGTTTGTTCAAAAGATTTTCATCAGTTCTTACGACATCGTTCTGCAGCTGTTCATGGAAAATCTGATATGCAACATTTGCCATGTGAAAGGTCAAATCAATTTGATACAGAATGGGCCGTATCTTTATACAGAAAGTGTGTAGAGCCTTTTGGTGGTTTCTTACATGAAACAAGAGTGTTGATGCCTCGCATTATTACTTCGGTTAATTGGTTGTAGATTATTTAAATGAAGTGATTAATGAGCAACATATTTCATTTTCTGAAAAAGAAGGTACTTTGTCTCTCACTATAAATGGAAAAGGTATTGAACTAATTATGGATAAAACTCTAATGGACATTTTGGGTTTTGATCAAAATATCTTTAAAAGTGGTACTGTAACCAAAGCTAGCGCAGACATGTCGCTATCGCGTCGTATTAACTATTTTCAGATATATTCCAATATTGGTGAAGATGTACGTGTGGGAGATGTTGAAGCTCCATTGCTAGCAATGATACCATACCAGCCAAAAAGCTGCAGTATTTTATCTGAGCATACTTTCAAGAAAGTGCATTATACAAAGCTGAAATCAAACTACATCCCACAAATTGATATTGCCATTTATGATGATGCTGGTGCGTTGATTCCTTTTCATAAAGATGCTGTGACAAGTATCACACTCCATTTCCGAATGAAGAGTTAATGCAAAAGTATGCTAATATATTTTTCCAATGTGAATAATATGGAAAGTGAAAATAAGGACTCGTTTCTAATCTACTTGCCCAGTAATGCTTCTATGAATAAATTTCCCAAAAATAAACCATCAGACTATCGAGTAGAATTAAATCGGCCACTGCATTTAGAAGGTGAATGGGAAGTTGGCGTTTCTAGTATTTGCTATGATAGCAATATTCAGAATGTGAATGATTTGGAAGAAATGATATTGACTCCTCGCACCCATGATGGAATAACGATGAATAATGCATTTCAGTTCCCATACAATTTAACATCAGATGGAAAGTGGAACTATGAATGGATTCAGATAAAATCAGATTCTTATGAGCCATTTGGGAATGAGAAAATTATTAAGGCATTCAACAGTGGTAATACTTCCATCATGAAGAATAAAAATCAGAAAGCTTATGAGTTTACTATCTATCATTGGAGTGGGAGACAGTTCCTCCGCTTTCATTCTTTTACTAAAGGTCTTACGCTGAGGTTGGATAGTGAATTCTATCCACATCTTGGTTTTGGTCATGGACTACATCTAACGTCAATTGCTACTGCAAATGTTAAAAAAGTTTATTCAACTCGAATCAACAAATTTCATTATAGATTTAAAATATTTGATGAAGATGTTGTAGAATGCGAAGAACGCATCATTTTGAAAAAGCGTGGTGTTCAACCTTTATCACTTATTGAGTTAGTAAAACGATGGAATGAGACTGTGGGTAAGAAGTATGGAGAGAAAATTATGGCGGACAAAAATAAGTTGGTTATTCAGAAATATAATGACAAACTTACAGTTTATTTCTCTCCAACCTTGCGTCATTTTGTAAGACATTATACGCCTATTATTGGAAGCGGTGTGGTGTATGGTTCTCATGAATATCACACTAAAGCTGATTCAGTTAATGATGAATGGTGGGTGGACATCTATGGCGATCGCATCAAGAAAATTTACCAGTCTTATGAAGAATCTAAAGTTGCTATCAATATAATGCCGCGTCTATATCATACAGTTGAAAGCTTCATTCATGTAGTAAATCCTTATATACAACAGAAGTTGAAGCATGTGATGAAAAGTAAATATGATGTAAAGACACACCACATTTCGTTTTCAATTGAAAAACAACGCGTTGTTCTGAAACTGGGTGATGACATTCAATGTCAATTGAGTAAAAATTTGAAAAAACTCTTTGGCTTTTCAATGCTACAAACTGTGTTTGCTGCGCATACGATTGGTATAGAAACACCAATGACACTTGATAAACATGAACAACACCTTTACATTCAAAGTGATTTGATTTTACCTATTTCTGTTGGCGAGAAAAAAGAATACATTTTACGTGATTTCATTCATGATAAAGACGCTTCATATGGAATAGTCGAGAAGATGTTTGAATCTATTTTCTATCATCCCGTCGTCAAACAAACTATACCCTCTATTGCTATCAAAATTACCAATGGTTTGCAAGAGTGTATCCATGTGAAAGATACTAAATCCCTCGTAACTTTAGTGTTTCGGAAAACAAAGTGAAGTCATTGTGATATGTTTATTGAAATAAAAATATGTATATGAAAAAGTCTTTTCACAGATATAGGGGAATGGGCTGACTGTAGGCATATATTCACAAGGAAGAAACGATCTCATGCGATACATAAAACAACCATGTATATCTACAAAAAGCAACATCAAAATACTGAGTTAAAGTTGATTATGTCAATACATCTCCTGAATGTGGTAGCGTGAGTTTTATTCTTTTGGGTGGAGGTATGTTTGTGTCAGGATGTCCATGTGGAAGAGATGTGTTATGTCCTATCCAACACCTCTTATCCTCCCATGCTGAAAGTGCTCGTTTCTTGAACGTGTACGTTTTCACAGTATGAACTTGAGATTTTAAGATTGTCATATTGACAAACGTTATAGTTTTATTTTTATAGGCCTTCTTATAGGACCGATGTTTCATTTTATGAACAATGGATTTTGATATACCTTTAGCACGCTTAATACTATCTGCACATTCTTTTAGTTTCATGGAATACATTTTAGGACGGAGGAGAATCATTTCATCTATTTCCTTTCCTGCTGTTTCATCCTTAAAACAACCAAGTTTGGCTTTATTCTGTATGGAATAGAGTGGATGAGTGGGATTGTAGTTAGATGTATCGAAATATTTTTCTAATGACTTACCTACTTCATTAAAATTTAAATCTTTTTGAGTGGTAATTCCTAAAAAGAAACTATCTGTATCACCACCCAGCAAGCGAACCTCTTTTACGAGAGGGCATGGTTTTAATATTTTGTAGAAGAGTTGATACATTTCAAGCTTGGAATAATCTAAAACGGCTTGCCCAATATAGATGGGTTTGCACAACTCAACTTCTGATTTAATCATTTTAACACCTACAAGATCCTCATCGATGATGTCTCTATCAATGAAAAGAGGTGATGAGGTCAATTTGTGATATTTTTGTTCATCAACGACTAGTTTGTAATTCATACGTTTTCTAACATCCTCCATGGTCTTTCCGAATAGACTATTATTCTTATATTTATAAAAATCCTTTTCAAAATTATTTTGGGCGAGTGCACGTTTTTGACTGTTACTATCTATGTAGGGTTTGAGGAAGGCTTTCTGTCTAAATTTGATAATGCGGTGAACTGACTTTAGAAGCATACCCATTTCTAAATAGAATTTTAATATGCAGAAGTGTACGAGATAATTTTTCTTATCATATTGGGTGAGTAAAAGTTTGCGGCATGGTTTGTACCTTGGCTGTCCACACTCTGTTAAGTTATTATGAAATTGTGACATGAATGGTGAAAACATATCTTCAGTCACTTCGCCAGATTCAGGTGCGAGTGGGAAATCAGCAGTTTTATTTTTAATACTATTTGGATAAATCAAATCCACTTCAAAATAATATCCCCAATCACCTTCATCTGGAATATTCAGTATGTTTGAAGGGTTGGAGTAATACTCAAGCTCATTTTGATTTAACCAACTAAACTCGGAATGAGGTAGTGGTTTAGACAGTGAACTGCCATATAAATTATTTTGGTCATAGTACTTTAGGTGGATATGATCATCACCTACTGTTTCAGATTTTATATGATGTTTATTTACAAATGTGAGACCACCGCGTATTCCGCGCTCAAATATATTATACATCTCCGGGTCTTGTAAGAGATGAATGGTCTCACCAGTCATTTTAAAGGCTGATTTAAAGGACATGGCTGGTAGACTGACAAAGTGGATAGGATCTAATTTGTCTTCTTCTAATGCCACTCGTCGAAACTCCTGAAAGACATCAGCCAGCAAAATGACATCTAATTCTAAGTAAGCGATCATATAATCGCCAAACGTTTTACAATTAAATTTTAACCATGCCTCTTGAGCATGTTCATAGTCCTCTACTGGACAATCTTCACCCGTCAAATCGTTTTTGAATTTGTCAATGGAAGGAAGGGTTGTTTCATTTAGTTTAGACATTGAGCTAAAATACGCATAAGGAAAGACTCCTTTGCGAGTGATTATTTCATCCGTTAAGTTTGGATAGTGTTTCTTCAAAGTTTGACTATGGGGAAGAAACTTGAGATTACGAACGAGAGAAGCTAGTGACGCTGACATGAATTGAAATGAATCTAAAAATTTTATTTCGAAGAAGACTGTCTTATTTTCTTTAGTTTTATCTACTGGTACTTTTGCTGTCATTGCCATGAATTTTTCTCTCGTTTGTGCTATTACATTAAACTGCCACGATTTCATCTGGCTCAACCCTCCTTTTATGAGCATATGACTGTCATAGCCCTTAAAGTTATGAAAAATGACGGGTAGTACACGACGTCTCAACCTAAGTGAAAAGTTACATTTGGAGCAGAGTGCGTTTCTAAATTTACCAGTGATGTGATCATGATCACGCACTTTCTTAATTTTATCGTCATCAAACGTTTTATGACATTTAGGACAGGATGTGCAACTTTCAAATTTTTGTTTGTCTTCATCTGACATATGTAGTGACTTACGCTGCAATTGGGAATCATATGATTGTTGAAATTTTGCAGCTTTATCGAGAAATTCTAGAAATTTTGAAATGCAATCTTCACCTTGCCAAGTATGCATTTTGTTTTGTCTATTCCTAAAGTGGTCATGCCATACTTCATAGCAGGATATGGCTGCTGGCTTGTGGATGATATCATCAATGTAGCATTCTATGTCTGCGTAAATGACACGCAGGGGACTTAATTCGTCACCATTATCCCTATGTGAAAATATTTTATCTTTGGGCATGCGTTCCATTTGTAATTTACCTCGCTTGCACCATTCATAGTGAGTTTCAAATTTATCTTTACTCCAAAATGAGCGGATGCAGCGGTCGCATACAAAATGTTCACCTCTTTTAGAGTGCCCCAAGTGAGTGTACAAGCGAGAGATTTTGGGAATACCACAGTAGTGCCATTCCTCGCTATCATCTTGTTTTACTAATAAGAGGTTGACTACACGTTCATAACAAGTTGAACGTGAATTATAGCGGGCACCCTTCAACCCCTTCTCCCACACGTGAACGACAATTTTAATCTTATTATGTTTTTCGAACGTTTCTACATCTTTGATTTTCATGTTGTTACTATCACAACCTTCAAAGTCTAGTTCATCCTCCCACTGTCTATAGCTATAGGTGCGATCTCGATGCGCGTTGATATCATTATAGTGAAGGATGGATAGGACTGCATATTTGAAACACTGTGATTTACAATCAACATTGATGACAGCTTTCTTATTATACAACGTTTTTGGAAGTTTAAATGTGCCTCGAGCTGCATGACTTTCTAATAGAGAAATTTTGAATATGGCTGAGTCCACACCATCAAAAATGAGAGCGCTGTCGCGTTGATTGAATTTATCTACATTTGATTTTAAACATTGAATGTGAAAATTTAGCCAAGACTCGCAGTCTACAACTTCGGTTGCGGAAGAGGAAGGAACATGAAACTGTATTCTCTCCGTCACTTGACCCGTTTGAAAATCTATTTTAATATATTTTAGTTTAAGGTAGATGAGCGCCTTCATTCTAAAATTGTCTAAATTATTGAAGAGCGCTTCGATAATGTTAGAATTTTGAAGGAGCCACTCAGGAAAATCTACAATTTGAGTATTGGACTCCATGCAGTAGTCGCGTACTAAATTATTATGTGAAACATTAATGAGGGAGATGGTAGAGGTACCGTTGGTGTAGTGATCATTTGCATGCGTGTGTTGAAGTCTGTGCGAAGATCGCTGAAAGTGACTATCAAAAGAAAGAGGGCACAAATCGCAAGGAAAGGAGATGTCATCGTCAGAATCAACTTCACCTCCGGAGATTGACACCGCTTTGCGTTGACACACACGTTGTTTGATGTGTCGAAGGAGACTGTGCTTCCTTGTAAACATATGTCCGCAGTCGGCACATTCCCACTCGTTGCCTTGCCGCGAGAGTCCTGAGCTGGAACTCACATCACCTGAAAGAGAAATCATTCTTTCATCTCTGTTCAAGCCTCAGTGTAGTGTTACAACCTACCTTGACTCAATAACTCTAAACTTTCCTCGAGAAGAGAGGGCGTTGGTGATGAAGTTGATGCCTGAAATTGAGGAAGATGCTATTAGTCACACGTTTGAGGGAGATGAGAGGAAATTTTCAACTTACCATTTCAACGAAATCAAGTTTAAGGTTGATACTTCTACAAGATAGAGACTTCACTCAAATAATAGTCAAAGAGAGAGATCGTGCGTTCGTCACTTGTATGATTCACAGATTAAATGAAATGACCTGAATGTCACTTTGCTTATATACTTTCATCCTCTTCATTCATTGGATGTTCATTCTGATTGGCTGCTTGTGTATACTTAAGAATTAGAAAAATGTTAAAGTTATCATTATTCAAAGTCAGCATTTCAAAGACAACATGACAAGTCCTCCAACAACACCAAATACCGCATTGGAGTTCTCCTCTCCATATACATCAGCAAAGGTGCTCGTTACACCAAATGCACCAAGAAAGGCGAAGGTGGAGAAGACATACAATCTCGACAATATACGAAAGTTATCATTATCGGAGGAGGATGAAGAGGAGTTGCCCGACCTAACAGGCATACGGTGGAAATATTTACAATATGATGCCGAAGGGGTGATGGAGATGACCAGCAAGTCGCACTTGCATCAAATATGGGAGTGGTACACCCCTAACTCCCAACCGCGAACCGTGGCGGAGTGGGCGTACATTGAGAAAGTGAGGGACGCTGCAGAAGAACGTTTAAAGCAGCTCAACTGTTTTTGTAATCTATGTGAAGCCAGACTCTGGGACGATATTGACGATGAAGACCTTTTGAAATACATGCCATAATAAATGTCTATTTCGTATTATCTTTGCTTTCATACTGACTTACTTGAATGGGGTTTTAGTGAATAATTTAACCATGTATACTTTTTCATTTGGAAATAGTAGCACGCTTAGTCTAACTTGTAAATCTTAAAACATTTCATATGGGCGATGATGGTAGATAAAATAGTGTCAAATAAATTAAGATAGCTTACACTTCTGATACAGGGATAGCAATCGACTGCGATCCATGTGTAAAGAGCTTGTTAGACTACGGATGGGCTTAAGTGGATGATTTAAGCATGTATACTTTTTCATTTGGAAATAGTAGCACGCTTAGTCTAACTTGTAAATCTTAAAACATTTCATATGGACGATGATGGTAGATAAAATAGTGTCAAATAAATTAAGATAGCTTACACTTCTGATACAGGGATAGCAATCGACTGCGATCCATATGTAAAGAGCTTGTTAGACTACGGAAGAGAGAAGTGTGTTATGTTGCGTGTGGCGCGTGAGTGTCCTCCCATTTCATTCCATTCATCAATTCGTCTCATTGATAGAGACAGGTAGAACTCATGGTTCTCATAACGTATGCAATGGAAAGTTTTAGGCAACCTTCGACAGTTGGCTAAATGTCGCCCTGGCGCGAATGCATACTACGTTGAGACAGAGGCAATCACTTGCAAACATGACGCAGAGAGGTTTAACAAGATTGACCATTGCCGAATGTCCCTTGCGGTATACATAGCTACGGGTTTCACCGCCGCCCTTTACAGGAACGCCCGTCGAAAGGAAGTATTACACCGAACTGCATTTGCAACGTTCAAGTTGACTGATAGCAGATTCAACTAAATGATAGTATTCGCCAGTCCGAAGACTGCCCAGGGCAAACCGCGAGGAGGTTCTATCATGTCTTGCCCCATGGTGGCCCTTAAGAGAGCCGATGGTTCGTTCTCGGGAGTAACAAGATGACTATTGGCTGGAATAGTCAATGGGTATGACGCTTAGGTTCTCGTATACCCTATACCGCCTAAGCCGTGGTGGTGCATCTGGCACCTTTCGGATGCGGGTGGTATTTGGAGTCCACACCTCATCCGTCCAAATGATCCTCTTGATCTTCCCCTTCTTCTCATCCTCATCCCACTCGTCGAGGATGACGAACTCGGGAATGGCGTTCTCTTCATCAGTGAAGACGGGAATGTTGTCGCTAGATGTCGCTTCCATCGTGACTTCAAATTGAATGAGAAGCGCTACAATCTTCTGGCTTATATAGGGTTTTCAACAATGAATTGCTCAACAGCGAATCAGAATGCTTCAGGGATAGCAATCGACTGCATAATGTTCAAGTTGACTGATAGCAGATTCAACTTAATGATAGTATTCGCCAGTCCGAAGACTGCCCAGGGCAAACCGCGAGGAGGTTCTATCATGTCTTGCCCCATGGTGGCCCTTAAGAGAGCCGATGGTTCGTTCTCGGGAGTAACGTCATCTTACACCCTACCAATTCTGCTGAGAGAGTCAAAGACTCTCTCTTTGGTAGCACTGTCGACTTCCACACTAACTGGCATGTGAGTATAGAGTGGAATGTAGCGCCATTCCGTTGGATTGGCAGCAGTTGCTGTCATCGGATTGCCAATCCGAGCAAGATTGTTGTGGACTCTGTCTTGCTCCTCTAGCCTGACGAACTCCTCAAATAAATTTCGCGGCCTTAACTGCGGTCCGCGAGGAGAGCTAACTTGACTGTTCGGCGTCTGCATGATTGAAATGAAATGAAATGAGAGGCAGTGGTTTATATACCCCTCTAACGCGACGCAACGTTCAAGTTGACTGATAGCAGATTCAACTTAATGATAGTATTCGCCAGTCCGAAGACTGCCCAGGGCAAACCGCGTGGAGGTTCTATCATGTCTTGCCCCTAGGTGGCCCTTAAGAGAGCCGATGGTTCGTTCTCGGGAGTAAATTGATGGGGTGGTGAAGGCGGGCAAAGATCTGCAATGAAAATGATATGTATTAGAATAGGATATACTATCTTATTTGCTTTTCACTTACCAAGTTAGTCATCCTTAGGTAGTCTCGCGCGTTTCCGAATCGAAAATTTATGGAGATGGCCGCGCATTCGTAAGCTGGCGTGGAGGCATTTTTTCGTGGGATGACCGTTATAGCATAGGATGGATTCGTCTAAATTCTGGTTTACGAGTACTTCGCCGGCCAAATGATTGTCCCGAATAGGGATGTGGAATTCAAACAAACGATCCTCATTCACACGTTCCCACTCATCCCTCATGCGCTCCAACTTCTCACACGCCTGCCTCTCATCACCCCGCCGAGCCACAGTCCTCTCCAACTCAACATTCCTCGCTCTCAACACACTCATCTCCTTCATCATCTCCTCAAACTTCGCCTCTGCATCTCTCATTCTTCTCTCCGCAGCACTCGCCCTCTTCTCACACGCATCATTCTTCTCTTCCAACTCTCGCGTCTTATTCTTCAAATCAGTCACACAACGCCTCATTCTAATGTTTTCATCCGCCACCTCCTTCGACTTCAAATCCTTCTTTTTCAACTCATCCAACTCCTTCACAACTTCATCCTTCACTTTCTTCAAACTCTCAAACTTATTCACTAACAACTCATGCGCCATCTGCTGCGAAACATGCCTCTTCTCTTCATCCTTCAACCACCTCGCCGACTGCATACGAATCCCACCACTCTTCACTTTTGGGGAAGATGAGCTCTTCGGGGGGTCGGTGATGACGATGTTGGACACCTCCGATGACGAAGAGCTCAACTTCCTCACACGCTTCCTCACACGCTCCCTATCTAAATCCACATCATCCTCATCATCACTCTCAAGCACTCTCTTCCGCTGCTCAATCTCACCCTCCAACGACGCAACCGCTCTCGCCAACTCATCATTCTCAACAACATTCTCAACAACATTCTCAACAACATTCTCAACAACATTCGCAACATTCGCCAACATTCGCTCCCTCTCTTCCACAATCAACTGCGTAAATCTCAAATCAGTCACTAAACCACCACTACAGTCAGCATGCACTCTGTAAAACCGCACCTCATCCTCATCACCCTTCAGCACTCTACACTTTACGCAAGCAACCCTATTCAAGACAATCATGTGGCCGGTGCCCGCCTTCTTCACATGAGTTTTGGCGTCCGCACTGCGATTAACTCGCCCACAAGAGCACATTTTGATGTGATATTTGCGATTTTTGTCATTGGCCATGATAGATTTTATTGTGAACTGTAAGATAATGAAATTTGTATAAGTTTGGAATCATGTAGTACAGTCATATTCCTAAAGAGTGTAGTGAGTGGCACTCGATCCCGTCGACAGCCCGAAGGCCTTGTACCGATCACTAGGGAAGTGAGAGATCTTCCCCGATACCCGCTCTTTACAGCTGAAGACATCATTGTCACTGCCCCGAAGTGGTAACAGGAACGCCGAGTCAAAGGTAGTGATCAGTAGCTGGGATCTAACCCCTCAAAGCTGCCTTAGACTTAGTTAAATTTCAAATCTGATAGCAGATTTGAACTCAGCATACTTGAAAACCTTAGTCTATATGTTAAAACTTTGAAAAAAGTGAAAATTAAGAATTTTTAAAAAATTCCGCATTTTACTACTCATACTACTTTTAAAAAATTTTATCAGTAGTAAAGACACTATCAAACTCTATCATACAAACTTTGAAGTAGCAAGATAGCTTGCCTACTTCAAAAGATAGAGTCCTTTGCACCCGATATCGGGAGCTCAGAGCGACGACCGTCGCTTACCTCGTCTTTCGATGAAGTGATCAGACTTACGTTGTCGGGGGTTTATATATGCTCGGAAGAAAACTTAAAATGGCTCTATCTCCGAAAGTATTCATCGTAGCGACATGCGGTTTGTTGCAAACGATTTGTCTCATCATTCTTTACAATATGACACCTGAACCATTCTCATATGACCACGGGAAGTTGGTCCGCCAGCACATGTCCATGTAACATGCCACAAGTGAAAAAATTCCTAAGTGTGAGAGCTCCAGTGTGGTGAAAATTTTGAAAAATTTAAAACTTCCGAATTTCAACCTGGGACCTTAACCAAAACATTTTTCATCAAATTTCACTGACCTCCCCCCCCCTCGTTCAGAGAAATTTGATGAAAAATGTTTTGGTTAAGGTCCCAGGTCGAAATTCCACACTTTGGAAAATTTTCAAAATTTTACCCATACAAAGTCACTCTGACACTTAGGATTTTTTCAGGTGAGCGAGCTCCGACCTAAAATCTTGTAACCGCTCTAACTTTTGAACGAAGACAGATAGGAACAAGCCGATTCTTTCACTGAATTTGTCTCACTCTTAGCTTTCAAACGAGCTATTGCACGACAAAATCCGTCCACTAGAAGCCAAGATAGAAGCTAGCTGTCCAGGGGGGGGGGAGGTCAGTGAAATTTGATGAAAAATGTTTTGGTGGCGGTCCCAGGTCGAAATTCCACACTTTGGAAAATTTTCAAAATTTTACCCATACAAAGTCACTCTGACACTTAGGATTTTTTCAGGTGAGCGAGCTCCGACCTAAAATCTTGTAACCGCTCTAACTTTTGAACGAAGACAGATAGGAACAAGCCGATTCTTTCACTGAATTTGTCTCACTCTTAGCTTTCAAACGAGTTATTGCACGACAAAATCCGTCCACTAGAAGCCAAGATAGAAGCTAGCTGTCCAGGGGGGGGGAGGTCAGTGAAATTTGATGAAAAATGTTTTGGTGGCGGACCCAGGTCGAAATTCCACACTTTGGAAAATTTTCAAAATTTTACCCATACAAAGCCACTCTGACACTTAGGATTTTTTCAGGTGAGCGAGCTCCGACCTAAAATCTTGTAACCGCTCTAACTTGTGAACGGCTGGTCCGATTGACTCGCAACAAAAAATGTTGTCGAGCAGTTTTTTCTCCTCTTTCAAACGAGTAGCTGTAAGACAAAATCCGTCCACTAGAACCAAAGTTAGAAGATTGCTGTCGGGGGGGGGGGTCGGTGAAATTTGATGAAAAATGTTTTGGTGACGGTCCCAGGTCGAAATTCCACACTTTGGAAAATTTTCAAAATTTTACCCATACAAAGCCACTCTGACACTTAGGATTTTTTCAGGTGAGCGAGCTCCGACCTAAAATCTTGTAACCGCTCTAACTTGTGAACGGCTGGTCCGATTGACTCGCAACAAAAAAATGTTGTCGAGCAGTTTTTTCTCCTCTTTCAAACGAGTAGCTGTAAGACAAAATCCGTCCACTAGAACCAAAGTTAGAAGATTGCTGTCGGGGGGGGGGGGGGTCGGTGAAATTTGATGAAAAATGTTTTGGTGACAGTCCCAGGTCGAAATTCCACACTTTGGAAAATTTTCAAAATTTTACCCATACAAAGCCACTCTGACACTTAGGATTTTTTCAGGTGAGCGAGCTCCGACCTAAAATCTTGTAACCGCTCTAACTTTTGAACGAAGACAGATACGAACAAGCAGATTCTTTCACTGAATTTGTCTCACTCTTAGCTTTCAAACAAGCTATCGCACGACAAAATCCGTCCACTGGAAGCAAGCCGTCCAGGGGGGGGGGAGTCAGCCGAAAATTTTTTCTCTCCGATTTCGCTGGAAACATCCTTCCTAACCCAAAATTTCACGTAGATTCCGAATCTGGCCTCCGTTTTCTCATCCGATGCTTCGTTTGGGCGCTACACACCAAAACGTCCCAAATTCTAACTCTGTCGTTTTTTCGAAAAATGTTGAAAATTTTTCTCACCGATTGCCTTGAAACTCACACATACAGATAGAGAATTTCACGCTGAATCCGAATCTGACCTCCGTTTTCTCATCCGATGCTTCGTTTGGACGCTACACACCAAAAACATCACACACTATAGCCTCAAGACTAATCCTGGCGGTCGCCCACGTCAACCTAGACGGTCGCCCACGTCAACCAGGCGGTCGGACCAACGCACCCGAGTCTCACACTCTGTCGTTGCAGAGGGGGGGGGACGTCAGCGAACATGTTGTGAACGTGGACCCACCTGGCCGGCACACCACGACAGACCACAACCTCTGTCGTTCCAGAGGGGGGGGGACTCAGACACGAAGCACCACGGCGGCCGACCACGACACTCTGCCGTGCCAGAGGGGGGGGGGACGCAGCGATGGCCGCCATCTTGCGCGGTCCAGAAGTGGAGTTTTGCTTACTACTAATATAATTTGAGTGACATTTTTAAGACAATCATGTTTTCCACATTCACGGTATACATAGCTTAAAATGCTGTTATTGAGTGACCACTCATATATTGATGAAGTTGAAGCACAATTCCCTCTGTGACCCTTTCATTTTGGAAAGCCTATCTGTCTATGATATAGGGCCTGTGCGCCTAGGGAACATTTAATTATGAAAAGCTTTAAACTTTAAATGTTGTTGGCTGCACCGCTGTTGAATTGTCATGAAAATTGAAAATTGTCATAAAAACGTTAGTAGAAAATTCAGTCAATTTGAAATATGCCATGAATCATTCCAATGCAAACTTAGGAAGTCACTATGTAAATTATGACAAAGCATTGAAAATTTTTCCAAAGTTAATGTATTTTAAGACAAATTTAAAAGTAAACATCACTTTTTTTCTCGGGTATAGAGGAATCCAACACAGAGCCTGAGCACATCAGAATTGTCAACCACATGTTATCAACACACAAAACTTGAAATGAGACTAAATTGAAATCGATCATGGAGAATTCAGATGACAATCGGATGAGCAATTACCGATGGCATTGATTTCAACTCTTCTATTGGTAGAAAATTGGTAACATTCATGATACAATATTATGGAAATCATAGAGTAGGAATATGTAGGTAGAGTGTCGACTCAAAAAAGTATCTGTTGTATACAGTGAAATTTTTTATATTACAATATTCAGTTTCTTTTGGAGATTACGTTCCCGTGTTCCAAAACATTATTTGAGCAGTTTTCAAAAAGTTAAAATTTTGCCAATTTATATACTACCGAGATGACTCCCC
This sequence comes from Prostheceraeus crozeri, assembly GCA_907163375.1. Taxonomy (NCBI): domain Eukaryota; kingdom Metazoa; phylum Platyhelminthes; order Polycladida; family Euryleptidae; genus Prostheceraeus; species Prostheceraeus crozeri. The sequence continues at coordinate 120,311 of CAJQUW010004359.1, read as the reverse complement.
GTTGTAAGTAGTATAAAGCAAGTTGGATATCAAAAGGAATAAATATTTGCCAATGATCATCCCAACTAAGCGGAAATCAAGCTGATTATCAAGGGAATTTCATGCTCCGTATTATAGTGGAAGTCTTCATGAAAAGGTCGCGATATTATTCATGCTTTCTTGGATGAAATGTCAAGTTTTTAATTCAATCTTCACCGGCTTGATTTTATGATTCATGTTTATCATTTATTATTATATATTATTATATATTATTATTTATTCATTTTTTATTATTTAATGTTTCATTTTTTGATTCTGAATAGTGATGTGGACCCATTTGCATCTTTCAAAGTCAATCTAGATTTTGCCATGCTAGTGGCAGCTGTTGGCTGATCACGTTTAGGAAGATTCTCTTGAGGCTCAGCAGGAAAGCAGTAGTGGAGGTCATCGAGTTGCCAAGTTAACAAACATTACCTTACCAAGGTTGTCAGACACGGCTATCTGCAAAATAATATCATTTCCTTCTGCTTTATGCTATCATGATCACTCAATTCCGTTGTAAATTCCTCAAAACTGCATAAATGCACATATCTCACATTCGGAAACAATTCCGACTGTATCTCCTTTGAGTTCATTTAATAAAATCGAATGTGTATACACATTTGGGATTTAATAAATGCGGAGTTACCACTCTACCTAATATACATGTACTCACTCTATGATGGAAACTATTTGATATGCAGTTAAGTATGTTTTATCAACATAGCACTTGATCGACTAGAAGAAAGTGAAGCATCTGGCAGGCACCACATTGAAAAAGCGCTACCAAATGAAAAGCAATAAAGCATTTGGTAGCAGGCATTTCATCGGTTTGGTAGCGTAAGGTTTACAGTGAATGCAAATGTTTTGCTTCGCAGAATAATTGCGAGATTTCACGTCATGTGAAGACATGGTATTTCTGTTGTCTTTCATGTGTGACATGTTATCGTGAAGTAAATTGTCAGAGTATGAGGAAGACACGCCTAACAACGCATCTTATTGTGAAAATGTTTCACTACGGGGAGGGCTAGAGTAGAACAAAAGAACAGAAGAGATACATTTCCAAATTTCGATCAAAGCATACGACAATGTCAACAACAAATTAGACGCATGAGCAAATAAATGAGAATGATGAAATTGGCAGTTGGACCTTGAGAGGGCTCATTGGACGTTCACTGCTGATCGCTAAGATTTCGCAATCTCACCAGTTCAATCACCTGTCGAACTCAGAGAAAGCATGCTTTCGATCAGGCAATTGATTACAAATTGATCTAAACTTTCTCACTCTTGCCTAAGCAATTCTTCAAGTCGAGAAGACCATCTCTAGGAAGAAATTTCACAAATAACACAAAATAGGCATGTTGAGAATTATCTTATTTGTAAAAATGTCTAAATCAAGAATTTTTTTATTAACAATTTTTCGTAATGTCATAGAAGATATTATTTTGAAATTTATGTGAAAATATAGAAACTATGCTAATATATTCATGTGCACCTTCTATCGCCTTATCTTGCCTCTTGACGTATTGCAGTTGCAATAACGAAACTTTGTGAGTAAAAATTGTTTCATCTTGATTGAGACATTTTCACAAATAACATATTCCTCAAGATGCCTATTTTCAAAAACATAGGAGATCAGTATGGACAGTCCGTTGCCAGAAAATAGGAGAAATTTATAAGCAACAACTCTACTTTTACATGACTGTCGTCGTTATGACACACTTCCACGTTCCATCCAATACAAACCTCCAGTGAGATCAAAATTAGGAGGCTATGACGCGGTAAATCAAACGGTAGAAGAATGCTACGAGTCTTGATGCAAGAAGCTCATAACAGATTAGAAAGAAATTCTAACATTGCTGTCAAACTCAGAGAAGACTGGTCTAAGCACCTTCACCACAATGACTTTACTTGTCCAGAAAAAGAGATTGTAGTATCTGGTATCCCTAGTCGCCCGTCCATGGATATTTATGGATGATTTCATGCATGTATCAGAAATCAATCATGCATGGGAATGCATGATTCATGCATGGGAATGCATGATTCATGCATGGGAATGCATGATTCATGCATGAGAATGCATGATTCATGCATGAGAATGCATGATTCATGCATTCCCATGCATGAATATTATCCATGATCCATTAAGTATCAATGATTTATCAATGTGACATTTGATGTTGCTCAAAAAATCATGCATGATTTTACGATGCACTTGATGAAGTTGACCATGGTCCCCAGGAAGGTGGAGTGCGCTTTTAAACAGCACGATCGATACAGAATTGAATTCTCCAACTGAGTGTGGAATAGACCAGTTCGTGTTAGAAATATGCAATGATTCATTGCACTTGCCGACTGGGGTGCTCGTAATCACAAATGGGTTCTTCACATATATTTCTATTCAATTCATTTCTGGATCGATCATGCGGTTCAAAAAATGAATTTCACCAACCTGACGCGCCACTACGTTTTCATCAATTGCATGGTAAATCATATCTGATTTGCATGCTAGAACTACCTGAAATTCACATATTAAGGAAATAATACATAGCTCATTATGGTATGAATAGATTTTATCTATAACAAAAAAAAAATTAATCAGTGTAAACATGGAGGCTACAAAACATAACGAAAAAAGTTCACTTCATATAACAAACTTGTTCGCTAGTCTTTCTCTTTACAAACATTGAGATTCTTCTGAAGTTGGATAATAAAAGCTAAATTAAGTTGCATAAAAGAAAAACAGAACAAACCTTCAAAAGAGTCAATTCAAAAAATTAAAATTGAATTGTTTTACATACTTTTATCCCAGGCACAGCTGCAGCAGCCAATTCAAAGTTCTGGGGTTTACTCTAACAAAATTTATAACTTAATTAAAAACAGAATTAAATTCAGTAGCCAACAGAAAAATTACATCTAATTCGCCTTTAAGAGACCTGTTAGCTGGCCTCTAGGATTCTATGAACTGGAATAACACACGGAAATGATAGATACGCCAAGACACATGCGTGTATTATGAAGTTGATATAATCTCACTGTATAATCCATGCTATACTGGGTCTAATATATATGAAATGCAATACATTCATAGACGACAAATTCACGAAGCATTCACGATAATCATGGTGACATAACGTTAGGACATTGCAAGACTTGAAAAATGCATATACACGATAGATGTAATGATTATCAGTAAGTCATCGGTATAATTTGCCATCATAAACAGCCACTGACACTTCAAGGGGCCATATATGTATAGTGATAAAACGATAACCACGTTTGATGTCGAAGATTCTGACACACAAGTATGACATGCATTAACTCAATGGATTCCAAAAACACAAAGATTATTTCGCAGTATTCATCCGATACAATTCGCACGAAATATTGAAAGATCAACCATAATCAATCCAATTGCACACATTGACGCAGTGATCAGCAGCGAGTACCGAAAGTTAATAGAGGACAAAGGAAGTAAAGCATCAAATGTGGAGATCACCACGAGCATTAACCACCTGTAACGAAACGAAAATTACAAGTATGTTATTTTAAAACCATTGTAGGGGCTGTCTGCAATTGACGTCAAATAGGAGGGGGAGGGGCTCACTCAAAATTGGCATTTGATGTTTGACTTTTACTGATTAAGTCACCTTTTATGAATACATGATAGCAACTGTATACCAGATTTTCCAAAAATTCACACTTGTCTCTTTCAAATTTCGGGACACGCGCGGATCAGTAGACAGATTCTTTATTGATTTAAGATGACCAAATTGTAGTTGAATAGAATATCATTTTCAAATAATCATTTAATTGTTCCTCATAAACAGCCTATAAAAAATCGAAAATAGCCGATGCTGTTTGTGTTGAAAACATATTCTCAAATTTTCGTCGTCCCCTGACGAAGTCTGAGACAGACGAAAGTTTGGGAATATATTTTCAACAGCATCGGCAATTTTCGATTACTTAAAGTGATCATTTATTTCCATTCTTATTTCTAGTTCATTATGTAATCACGTGTTTTATATCTATCAATATTCGATAAACTCCTTTTATATCATCTACATCGTAGGCTACACTAAATGATGAAAGTCATGTAACGACTTAGAATTTCTGAGCTGCAGAGAAAAGAGAATGACCTAATCCCATTTTCAAACAGCCACAAATTTTGAAAATGATTCCTCTTTTAAAATACATACTTTAATATACAAGTAAAGAATGAGCTGCCAAACTCAGAAGCACCAATTATGACTTTCAATGAAATTGGATGAACATGTGTATCCTGGAAAACGACCACCTTCAACGTCAATCCACACAAAAATGCCTGTTAAATGATCATAATAATTGCAACTTACCAGGAATAACGAGACCACTTTAATTGAGCTGCAGAAAAGCCCGAAACATCCCATGCAATTGAGAGAATCCGTGTAATGGGAAAACAACCATCTACAAAGAAGGGATTAAGTACAGACTGATCAACATAATAGTTTTACATTTACAGAACAACTATTACACAATTAAATCAAAAATTCCAATGAAAAAAATACATGCACTTAAGTTTTTCACTTTTATCTATAGATCAGTGGTCGGGCCAGAGATTTTTCCGTTTTTTTCGCAGCTCTACAAAATTTTCGCAGGCCTACTAATACCAGCAAATTATAGTATCATATTTCATGATTATGAAGAGTAAACACCGCTCTTATCAAAACTTGACCAACGCCCAATATCTGTCGGGACAAACTGATTTTTCAAAATGTCTTGTGCAATCTCCGCAAATAAGTGCTTTCTTGTAATAAGCCAGATTTTTCGAAAGTAACTACGTTCCGTCAGTGATGACTCACAAAAGATTTTTCGCAAATATCTGATTTCAGAAACTTGCTACTACTGCCATCTACTCTTTCTTTCTTAGGAGCCATTTTGTTAATACTTAACTACCTAAATTATAAAAAATAAATAGATAAATGAACGTTGTTTATACTCGGAAGCACATTAGGCACGGAGCCTTTCTTCCATGTGGCCGAGTTGTCATTTACCACTTTCATTCTTTTCCGTGCTGAGTGAATTAGCAAGAATGCAGAGTGTACCTATTTTAAAAGTCTTAGGTTTGACCCGACCAAGATTTGAACCAAGGTCTCCCGGACGCAGAGCGAACACTCTACCACAAGGCCACAGCGCCGGTTCCTAAAAGATAAAACTGGCATTTTGTTACCGAATCCATCTTATCAGCTAGTACATACATGTGCATGTAGCAAATATAGTCAAAAGTCACTAACCTTACAACTAAACCACCAACAAAAATTTTACAACAAAAATTCTTGTTATTCCATGTCATTTAAGATATGATCCGTTCCAGTTGATAACAGGCGCTGACAGGAAGGTCACAACAAAAGGAGATAAACCAATCAGCAATTGACAGAAAGCAGAAGTTTTCATCAAAAGAAAACAAGTAATAATTACGGATCGAAAGAGAAAAAGTAGATGATGCAGAAATTCAGCGGTGTGGAAATCTTGACTTGTAAAGATGCAACAATCATATACATGAAAACATTGAGCATGATGTCTCTGAGTATGATCAAGTATGATGTTCTCTTTCCATTGACTCCTCCTGCTCCTCACGCTGCTGTCTTGCTTGGTTTTCCATTAATATTGCACTGGTATTTCCCATCAATTCTCTCTGTCTCGGAATGCATCGAGCTTGAGGGTATAGGTCCACCCCAAATTTCCAGGCACCTGGAGGCGACTGCACAAGCAACAAAATTTTTGCATCTGCTTGCAGGAAATTACAGGAATAATTGGTAGTCGCATTAATCTGATGATCACATTATTTCTGCAACAGACGAAGGTCTTAGACCGAAAACTTGTGTGCCAATGAATCTAATTCGAGCAGAACAAAATGTGCTTTCCTGCAGTATTATCAACTCCGGCTCGATAGTTCTACATCATATTAATGTTTTCCATTCCCTCGTGTTTCTTTTTGTCCGATGCCTCTATCTTTTATCTCTTAGTGCTCTGAAGCATCGAATTTATTGTCACAAAATTATTTTCCTTTTTTTGCTGTAACTGTTTTTCCGCTTTTTTTGATTGTGATCTGTCCTCTTGTTCTTTAAAACAAGCCTTGGAATGCCGCTTGGCCAACGACACTTTTTACGAAGACTGTCTGTGGTTGGCAACGTGTGGCAGAACCATAGAAATTGACAACAATAAACAGACAACTAAAAAGATAAAATTGCTAACTTCAGATAAACAGTTTATTTCTATGGGCAGAACTGATTGTCGGCAGCTAGGTCAACGCTCACACACTGTTGATCAAAAACAGATGTCTCGAGATTCGGACATTTCATTTTTATGGACTTTGCATCATTTAAGAGAAAATTCCAGAACAGTCTATTTTCCAGGGTCAGCTATGAAATTTTCTGCCTATCTGGTATAAAATGTGGTACATTTTTTGCAGCATCCACGTCTTTAGAATGCGCTTTCAAATTTTCTGAATGGAAGGTAAGAACCGTTTGTAAGATGAGAGTACATTCATTTAACATCACTCATCGCTTGATTTGATCTTTTCGGGTGATCTTAAAAACCACCAGCTGTTCGAGGATATTTTGGACAACTTAATGGCAATGCAACTGATAACACAAGGCTAGACATTGTGTTTTCTGCATCCATCAGAGCCGTTGCATCGTTAGCTGAATATCAAAAATATGAGTAAATCGTATAGGAAGTGTGGAGCGCTTCAAATGACTCCAGTTGCGTTCAGAATTTCAGGCATCGAGCGAGTGTACAAAATGAATTTCAATGCATATATCCGACAACAATACTCATATTAATTTGAATTTTATTTGTTTTGTCTATACATCAATTGAAAAATTATTTGAAATCAAGTCGGTTATCATTCTTCTATAGAACTATCGGCAACTTCTTAAACATGGCTTTGACAGCTTCGTATGCGGTTACAACATCCACAGTAACTCAGTAGATGCTCGGAACTACTGCTGCAATTCTTTTATTTTACTGAATCTGTTACAAGATGTAAGACGCTGTGAATAATATGAATGAAGCTTTAACTAAATGATAACGTAATGATTAACATGCTAATTAGTTGTTACTAGTTTGCCTTTTCCATCCTGTAGACCAGTGTTTATTCTATAAGACAACATAGGTTCATTTAAATGTAAGAATTACAAGGTTCAATTTTTCGCAGGACCAAGTCAATTTTTTTCCCAGCGAGTTCATTTTTTTAAACATTTTCGCAGATGGTCCGACCACTGCTATAGATCTGCCATTTAATATTACGTGCAATTATATACAGATTTAGATACTTCTATATATAACGAAATTATCAACCGACCTTTTGATATGGCATATTTGAATTAGTTAGCATTGCTCAGTTAACCGGACTGTTCAAGGTCAATGACATACGGTAGTCTAGTCATGTCAAGTTTTGATAATGCCATGAATTTGGAATACATGCACATGTACTCGCTACGCAAATATATTTTGGTTTGATCAGTCTGAAATTGACAGATATTCTCATCTGGTACAGAAAGAAGGCACAAAAATATAAAAAGAAGAACTAGGCCTACATGTAAATAATATCAGGATTTCTGTTGAAAACTGTAAAACATACGCGTGTATTTAACGAAAATCAGAAAACAATTAAAAAAATAAATCTACTAGTGCAAAAAGTCTAAACATAACAACTCCTTAATTACATCTCTACACAAATTTGCATCATCTTCTTACTTAATATGGGCCTATAAAAGCAATGAGTAGGCTTTTGAACAAGATGCCAACAAGACGGCCCCAATCATTACAACAATCCTTCACTCGTTCACAATCAAGTCAATGTCATCATCTAAAGAGCTAAGTGAACTGTTACAATCTTCACAACACGGGGTGTGAAAGACGGTTTCTCAGTTTTGTGTGTGTCGGTGCGCATGAGCTGAATACTCGCTCCGTACCAGCACTGGATGGAGGGCAACTGTGGACAGCAGCTGCAAGCTCAGCAAATTTTCACTAAGACGTTTTCATCCGCATTTACTTGGACGAACCGCCAAACTTGACGGCTTACATATTTTTGATTCACTTGAAAAAACAGGTGATATGAAAGATATGCAAGACAATAAATCAGTTATCGTCCGCTAAGCTCCTTTATCCTTTTACCGACGACAAGCAGATTTAGATGTTACCTGACTTCTGACTGCACCCTGATAAATAATGGTCTTCAAGAAAGAAACCTTCACCGAGCGCAAACATCACTGATAAACAGGGGCAATGAAAAATTAATTTCAAATAATTGCTAGGGATTTGCTACAATTAGGTGCAATTAAATAATTTCTCAATTGACGAAATTAAGCTGACAATCCATTTGATTTTTTGGATAAAATTATTGCAATTAATTGGTCGGCCTACATAAACGTACATTACCTATATATGCGGGGATGAGAACGGGCAGTTAGGGGCTCTGACAAAAATCAACTTTTGAAGGGCCCTCACGGAATCCTCTAGAATTCCGTGGGCCCTAAATAGAAATTCATTATAGAAATTCATAATAAAAAAATTCATTATAGCCTTTCAAGGGACACTGACGGAAACGCGTATCCGCTAAAGATTTTCATCCCTGTTATGAGAAGTTGCATGCTCTCTATCAATATCAATTTTTGAAGGCTGTAGTCATGGTATTTAATTTTAAAATTTAAATTCTACAATCATTTGCAAATAAGAATGACCAATAAATTCACTATGACTGAGATACTTCTTAGTTGTCTAAACTAATTTAGAGACGCATATGAAGACCAAAGATCTGTTATAGTGCCCGCTACTTTTGATAAGTGATCCTTAGATAACTTCGTTATAAATTAGTTCTGAGCTGCCAACGACTGTAAGTCGTCGTGCGAGGATTTCATAGAAGACTTAATTGGTTGTAGTCAAAGTAAAAGCAATTAAATAGACAATTAAAATGTGTGGTACCAAATAGTCACCACAGAATTCTGTTAAATACTGGTTGAATATGTGACAGTGAATTCATAGTCTTGGGATCAAGGGCTGGTTCAACGCGGTATTGAAATCTTATCAATTAAAAATTTTTGAGTGATGAATATGTTTAAAGTGTTTTCAGCAAAATATTACTGAATTCCAGTTATTGTATTACACATTACTGTATCAAGTTATTGATTATTATTGAATTCTAGCGAAGTGATGATAATCCAGTCAACCAGTGGCTGTAACTACACTCCTCCCCCAAACTAAGTAGATACCGGTAGTACATGATTGTCATCCATATATTGTGACACAAATTACATGATGACTTACATGGCACAATCCACATACTGAGGACTGGTTCAAAATACATTCACTTTGACAATAAGTAGGAAGTATAAAATAGATATTCAACAAATAGAAGCAGACATAATTATAATAATGTATTGCATGCAAACACAATTCAAAAAAATATTAAGAATGCAACATAAGTATTTCACAATAGACTCAGTATTATACCCGCGACTGCCGATCAATATCATTTCGGAAGCTCTGACATATCAGTCGTTATGAAAATTAAACGACTTACTTTTATAACCAGCTAAATCACAAATGAGGTCCATTTGGTCAACCGTCTAATGTAGCTAGCTTGAGCCCTATTTCTTAATCAGGGGATGGGACCATTTGGATTCATGCAGCCTCATCTAAAAAAAGCAAGTATCCACCTACTATTCGTCTCAAACATGCTGTATAAACCGAGTACAGTGGCGCTGCTTTCTGAATTATTTTGAGTCATGACCGCAGAATGTGCGCATTAAAATTCGGTTCAGTTGTTGAGAAAATAAGGTTTCATTTCAAGACCTCATGTGTTGGTTCATTTTATAGTATATTATAATATTATGTTTTTCAATTTCATTAATTCATGATTTTAGCATGACACTTAAAAAATTGCAGAAATCTTACTAATTTCCAATTTATAATGTTACCCTCTATCAATTGGCCTACTTAGTTTCCTTGCCTGATACTACCTGAAACCTTGATGCTGTAAACCTAGTACGCACTACATCTACCGGATGAACAAGGAGTAAAACATAAGCTGTTTTTGAATTCCTACCCAGTCTAAAACAGCCGTGTTACATTCTCCAATATCTATTCCCGAATGAAACCCGGGTCAGAGTGAGAAAAAGAAATGGAACCCTCAATTGAAGCACAGTATAAAAATGATCACACTGAAAATGATGCGACGCTTGAACTTTCCTATTGAATTTCAGAAAAATATTCATTGTTTTTAAATCAAAAACTTTAGCACCGGTAGGTCTAGAAAAAATGTTAAATTTTTATTCAATCTCAAGCACATTATTTCAAAAAGGAGACCATGAAGGTGTACGCTTACAGCTAAAATACAATTTAACTCACACTTCATGGAATAATAACTTGGCTTGTAGCATGAGTGATCGTCTTACCTTCTTTTACGAGGCCTCCAGCACGTAAACTTGAGAGAATCGGCAGAAATTGAGTCACACAGGTATTCGATTCACACATCTTCTACCATACTTCCTTTAGTTCGAAGAAGATTCACGAAATCATAGTTTGCCAATGTAAAGAATCAGCATGAAAAGTCGTTGGCACATCCAGTGAAAGCTTTACAATTCACAGCCCTTCTGTTCGACTGAGGAGCGCATATCGAAACGAGCGCAGCAGTATGGCCAGACAGTATAAGGTCACGCATTGTTAAAAGAAACGCAAAGTAAGTCAATGCGCGCTAAAGACGGCGGGCGAGGACACGCGCACACTATGCGTGAGTCACTCTATAAAGCAATGATCCTACGTGTAAGGCAAGATTGATGTTGTTATGACGTCATTCGATCGTATTATACAGAAGTCCTCGACTGAAGGCATGCAAGGAAGAAACAAACGCTCATATTAATGTAGACCTGCAATTATTAATGAAGTATGGGAAATATGGGTGCTGCTATTGTGCTTGTCTGTGAAATCAAACTGCATGTTCATCGACTTCGCTAGTGCAAGTTACACTGTTCAAGTTCAATTCCATTGTTCACGTGTTTGTCTTGGAGATTCGGTTCCGTTTTGACACCAGCTGCTGGCTAGTGATAAAAAGTTGTGACTTTTCAATCATTTGACGTAAACATTGTTATCATGTAGCTAAACAGATGATTTCAGAAGTCCGCTTACTGCACTGTTTAATGCTAACAATTACATAAGTATGCAGGAATATTTTTGTTGCATCGACAAATTAATTCATAAATATTTGTAAAATGTTTCAGATATGAACATTTAGGTGATTATGATAATATTTGTCAAATAATAGTCAAAGATGTATCAAAAATTATTAAAAAATATCAAATATGCAGTATTTGATTGTTTTATAAAACAATTATCTAATATTTGTAAAATTTGTCACCATTAGTCATATATTAGATAAATTATCTCGGTTTTTTCAACCCGGGAATACTGTAAGAATTGAAAAGAATAATCTTTATTTTATCGAATTTATCATGAATGTTCAACCGGGATTTATGCATGAATCATCAATGCAAGTTTTTAAGATATCATAATTGCGTATTTTTGGTTCAATAATGATAATCGATGTATTTTGACAATGTATATAAGCTTTCCAATCATTAAACATGCTTACCAACAATGATTTTCAATTTTGAATAATCTTTATTTTATCAATGCGAATTTGTCATCAATGTTCAACCGAGGTTTATGCATGAATCATCAATGCAAGTTTTTAAGATATTGTAATTGCGTATTTTTGGTTCAATAATGATAATCGATGTATTTTGACAATGCTTATAAGCTTTCCAATCATTAAACATGCTTAACAACAATGATTTTCAATTTTGAATTTTCCATGGATTTATTGGAATCATCGATCATGGATTCTGTGTCCATGGCTGGGCTACTAGGGATATGCTTGGTAAAAAAGAAGAAAAAAAATTGTCATATAAGCTCACTAAACTTCTTCCAAGAACTGAACATGAAAGCAACCATATACAATGGACTCCGCTTAATAAATCCACGGATAATAAATCCAGCCGGCTATTACATCCACTTTGTCTTGGGACAGTTTTTTTACATAGTAAAATCCGCCGCTTAATAAATCCACACTCCGCTTAATAAATCCATTTTTTTTATTCTGCTATCAACGCGACAGGTCATAATCAACCATTTCAGAGTGATCATTCCTTCTCGAAATAACCTCTTCACCAAAATGGCATCTCTCTCTTTATCTCTCTCTATCACTCTCTCTGATTGGCCGATACATATAGCTAGTTCTCGCTTTCCCCTCCTTCCTGATTGGCCATTGTCTCGCACTCCTCGAATCAGGTGAACTGTAGTTTTTAAGTTGAACTCATCACAAGGTCAACTGTTACTTTCCAGTTTTATTCGAATAAGTACGGACGTATTCTGTGAGCCAACATGAAGAGAACTCGACAAGAGAAAACTATGGCGGAAAAGGTCGAACTGTTGAACCGATTCAAGGACCTACCTCCACTCAGTCAGCGAGAAGCAGCGGAAAAGCTCGGCAACCCTAGTCGCCCGTCCATGGATATTTATGGATGATTTCATGCATGTATCAGAAATCAATCATGCATGGGGATGCATGATTCATGCATGTATCAGAAATCAATCATGCATGGGAATGCATGAATATTATCCATGATCCATTAAGTATCAATGATTTATCAATGTGACATTTGATGTTGCTAAAAAAATCATGCATGATTTTACGATGCACTTGATGAAGTTGACCATGGTCCCCAGGAAGGTGGAGTGCGCTTTTAAACAGCACGATCGATACAGAATTGAATTTTCCAACTGAGTATGGAATAAACCAGTTCGTGTTAGAAATATGCAATGATTCATTGCACTTGCCGACTGGGGTGCTCGTAATCACAAATGGGTTCTTCACATATATTTCTATTCAATTCATTTCTGGATCGATCATGCGGTTCAAAAAATGAATTTCACCAACCTGACGCGCCATTACGTTTTCATCAATTGCATGGTAAATCATATCTGATTTGCATCTGATTTAATCAGTGTAAACATGGAGGCTACAAAACATAACGAAAAAAGTTCACTTCATATAACAAACTTGTTCGCTAGTCTTTCTCTTTACAAACATTGAGATTCTTCTGAAATTGGATAATAAAAGCTAAATTAAGTTGCATAAAAGAAAAACAGAACAAACCTTCAAAAGAGTCAATTCAAAAAATTAAAATTGAATTGTTTTACATACTTTTATCCCAGGCACAGCTGCAGCAGCCAATTCAAAGTTCTGGGGTTTACTCTAACAAAATTTATAACTTAATTAAAAACAGAATTAAATTCAGTAGCCAACAGAAAAATTACATCTAATTCGCCTTTAAGAGACCTGTTAGCTGGCCTCTAGGATTCTATGAACTGGAATAACACACGGAAATGATAGATACGCTAAGACACATGCGTGTATTATGAAGTTGATATAATCTCACTGTATAATCCATGCTATACTGGGTCTAATATATATGAAATGCAATACATTCATAGACGACAAATTCACGAAGCATTCACGATAATCATGGTGACATAACGTTAGGACATTGCAAGACTTGAAAAATGCATATACACGATTGATGTAATGATTATCAGTAAGTCATCGGTATAATTTGGCATCATAAACAGCCACTGACACTTCAAGGGGCCATATATGTATAGTAATAAAACGATAACCACGTTTGATGTCGAAGATTCTGACACACAAGTATGACATGCATAAACTGAATGGATTCCAAAAACACAAAGATTATTTCGCAGTATTCATCCGATACAATTCGCACGAAATATTGAAAGATCAACCATAATCAATCCAATTGCACACATTGACGCAGTGATCAACAGCGAGTACCGAAAGTTAATAGAGGACAAAGGAAGTAAAGCATCAAATGTGGAGATCACCACGAGCATTAACCACCTGTAACGAAACAAAAATTACAAGTATGTTATTTTAAAACCATTGTAGGGGCTGTCTGCAATTGACGTCAAATAGGAGGGGGAGGGGCTCACTCAAAATTGACATTTGATGTTTGACTTTTACTGATTAAGTCACCTTTTATGAATACATGATAGCAACTGTATACCAGATTTTCCAAAAATTCACACTTGTCTCTTTCAAATTTCGGGACACGCGCGGATCAGTAGACAGATTCTTTATTGATTTAAGATGACCAAATTGTAGTTGAATAGAATATCATTTTCAAATAATCATTAAATTGTTCCGCATAAACAGCCTACTGTTTTAAAAAATCGAAAATAGCCGATGCTGTCTGAGTTGAAAATATATTCTCAAATTTTCGTCGTCCCCTGACGCGGTCTGAGACAGACGAAAGTTTGGGAATATATTTTCAACAGCATCGGCAATTTTCGATTACTTAAAGTGATCATTTATTTCCAATCTTATTTCTAGTTCATTATGTAATCACGTGTTTTATATCTATCAATATTCGATAAACTCCTTTTATATCATCTACATCGTACACTAAGATTCAAGATTCAAGATTTATATATTTTTCACTACATCTGGGATGCATGTGACACACAAGACACACAAAAAACGATAACATGAAGAAAAAAAGAGAAAATCATTGAAAGTCATGCAAATTAAGCGGTTATATAAATGATGAAAGTCATGTAACGACTTAGAATTTCTGAGCTGCAGAGAAAAGAGAATGACCTAATCCCATTTTCAAACAGCCACAAATTTTGAAAATGATTCCTCTTTTAAAATACATACTTTAATATACAAGTAAAGAATGAGCTGCCAAACTCAGAAGCACCAATTATGACTTTCAATGAAATTGGAAGAACATGTGTATCCGGGAAAACGACCACCATCAACGTCAATCCACACAAAAATGCCTGTTAAATGATCATAATAATTGCAACTTACCAGGAATAACGAGACCACTCTAAATGAGCTGCAGAAAAGCCCGAAACATCCCATGCAATTGAGAGAATCCGTGTAATGGGAAAACAACCATCTACAAAGAAGGGATTAAGTACAGACTGATCAACATAATAGTTTTACATTTACAGAACAACTATTACACAATTAAATCAAAAATTCCAATGAAAAAAATACATGCACTTAAGTTTTTCACTTTTATCTATAGATCAGTGGTCGGGCCAGAGATTTTTCCATTTTTTTCGCAGGCCTACTAATACCAGCAAATTATAGTATCATATTTCATGATTATGAAGAGTAAAACACCGCTCTTATCAAAACTTGACCAACGCCCAATATCTGTCGGGACAAACTGATTTTTCAAAATGTCTTGTGCAATCTCCGCAAATAAGTGCTTTCTTGTAATAAGCCAGATTTTTCGAAAGTAAAATACGTTTCGTCAGTGATGACTCACAAAAGATTTTTCGCAAATATCTGATTTCAGAAACTTGCTACTACTGCCATCTACTCTTTCTTTCTTAGGAGCCATTTTGTTAATACTTAACTACCTAAATTATAAAAAATAAATAGATAAATGAACGTTGTTTATACTCGGAAGCACATTAGGCACGGAGCCTTTCTTCCATGTGGCCGAGTTGTCATTTACCACTTTCATTCTTTTCCGTGCTGAGTGAATTAGCAAGAATGCAGAGTGTACCTATTTTAAAAGTCTTAGGTTTGACCCGACTGTTAAAACTTTATTGGCAAAGTTTTAGGACTTCGAGCACGCGAATTTGCCCCATAAAGAAAAAGATCCTTTTCAGTGAAGATATTTTTATACTTGAAACTTTAATTTTCAGAGAAAGGACATTGACCAAGAGACAAAAACGGTTTCTACAAAAAAGGTACAATTTACACAATTATGTACAATTGACATCGCAAATATGCAATGACTTACCGATTAGTCGATAAACTAGCACCAACAAAACTTAAAGACTATACTTGATGCATGGACTGTACAAAGAAGATTTTAGCTTATCAGTTCAAAATTCAAAGATGGTCACAAGTGAGTTCGATATGATAGTCTTTGCCAGGAAAATCATGCATAGATCTCACATAAGTTACATAACTAGCGCATCCATAGAAATACAAACAAACAAAGAAATGCGACACCAAAACTAATAAAGTGATCTCTACATCTTTCAACAAACATCATAGACTTCAAAACGACATACATTAAAGATCTCTTGACTTAGACATCGGACCAAAGACAAGCATCAGGATAACAATGAAGCACAGAAAGAAAAAACCGCATAACAGCATTCGAACTCAACATTCCGGCCCCACAAATATAACGATATTTGTCACGATTAGAGTTCAGCACTACGCAAGAGAATCAACTTGGTTACAGGCCTAATGAGCTCAGTACACTTAGGTATACTTTTGTACGATCCTTTTGTTTTCTTGACCGTATGATTGACCGTTCTGACGGTTACCGAACGCACCTCACTTTCATTAGATACCTTGACAATACGGCCTTTAAGCCAACGATTTCGAGGCAAATTATCTTCAATTAGTAGCACTAGATCTCCAACTTTATAGTTCCTCTGCATTTTAGTCCACTTTTGTCGTTGCTGAAGAGAAATGAGATATTCTCTCTTCCACCTCGTCCAAAATAAATCAGCTAAATACTGGACTTGCTTCCAGCGACGCTGAATATAGGAATCGCTCTTAGAGAAAAGACCTGGAGGAAAGGTTGGTTCTGATTTCAATAGCAACAAATGGTTAGGGGTCAACGTGTCAAGATCATTTGGATCATCAGAAATGGTTGTCAATGGACGACAATTCAAAATGGACTCCATTTCGTACATAAGGGTACTTAACGATTCATCAGTCAAACGAATATTCTGTTCACGCATGACAGAATGTAGTACTTTACGAATGGATCTAATCTCCCTTTCCCAAACTCCGCCGAAATGAGGAGCTAATGGTGGATGGAAAATCCATTCAATTCCCTGTTTTAGAAGACGTTCTCTAATTACTTTTTCGTTCCATTTACTCATCTCCTGACGTAATTCTCTGCTAGCCCCGACAAAATTTCTACCATTATCTGTTCTAATGACCTTAACATTTCCTCTTCGTGCAATGAAACGTCTCAGAGCGTTAATAAACGCATCTGTTTCTAATGAACTCGAAGTTTCAATATGAACAGCTCTACTGACAAGACATGAAAACACTACACCGTATCTTTTCTTGACTGTTTTTCTATTTTTGGTAAGAAATGGACCAAAACAATCAATCCCAACATTAGTAAAAGGTGGTTGATCACCTTCTATACGATGCGACGGAAGATCAGCCATCATCGGAACAGTTGCTCTTCCTTGCAGTCTACGACAACACAAACAGTCTTTGGTGATTTTACGAGCAATTTGCCTAACACCAATTATCCACAGCTTTTGCCTGATCTCTGTAACCGTTGTGTCCTTACCCATACATCCCATTCTTAAATGTGTATATCTTACAATTAACTCACATACATGATGACTTTTTGGCAAAATGATGGGGTGTTTAGTTTCGTATGAGACTGTAGCTCTGGAAATTCGTCCTCCTACTCGAAGTAGACCTCGGTCATCAAGAATAGGACTCAACTTACGAAGGGAGCTTATTTTTGGTACACTTTCACTGTTTTTTATCGCTTTTATTTCATTACCAAATGAAGTACGCTGTACATATTCGAAAATAGCGAATTCTGCTTTCTCTAAATCACTGATTGAAATATCTCTTTCAAGTCTTACATTCATTTTCAGACATTCCCTTATTTTCAAATACCAGGCAATCCTTCTCTTCAACTTATACCAATCTGAAGATGACAATAGTAATTTCTCAATTGTATCATCAGAAACATTTGTATAATAACTTTGAGCGGATTTTTCCTTTTTTATTTCAGGATCGGTATCAATATTTTGAAAATTCGTAATATTCTTAGGCCAATCAATCTCTGATTTCCAGAGGAAATCCGGCCCGTTCTTCCAATCGTCTTTGACAAGGAACTTATCCATCTCGATTCCTCGACTTGCAATGTCAGAGGGATTCTGTTCAGATGGAACATAACGCCATTGATTAGTATCAGTTCGTTCATTAATATACGTTATTCGATTTGCAACGAATCGGTGATATCTGGTTGTTTCGTTATTCAGATATCGTAAGACTGTTGTACTATCAGTCCAAAATGTAAAACTATCAACTCTGAGTTCTAATTCAGAGTTCAGAATACCCTTAATGGTAACTGCGAGCTTCGCTGCTGTAAGCTCCAACCTGGGTATTGTAATTTTCTTGATGGGAGCTAACCGTGATTTTGCGTAAATTAGGGAGCAGTGAACAATCTGATTTGGGTTTTCGAACCTGGCGTACGCTACAGCTCCATAAGCAACTTCGCTTCCATCAGAAAATATATGTATCGAGCATTTCGAATCAATGAAACTTTTTGTCTTTAAAGCTCTTGGGACTTCATATTCAGCTAACTTCGACAGATTTGAGATCCATCGTTCCCAAATCTGTTTCTCCTTTTCAGGAAGTATATCATCCCAGTCTGTCTTTAAACGACATAACTCTTGAAAAATACGTTTTGCAATCAAAACTACTGGACACAGAAGTCCAAGAGGATCAAAAATCGAAAAGATGCAAGACAGAACTCCTCTCCTCGTAGAAACAATTTCTTGAGACTTGATCTTAAAACTAAGCTTATCGGTTGTCAAATTCCATTTTACACCGAGAGCGTTTTGAATTGCATCAACATGATCATCAAAATTCAAAGAAAGATTCTGTAAATTGTTAGCGCGGTCATTTTCCGATACAGACCCAATTACCTTTTCCGAGTTACTTACAAATTTGGTTAATCTAAAACCTCCCTGTGAGCATGCACTCTTAAGTTGATGAAGTAACTGAATTGAGTCGTCTTCATTATCAACAGATTTCAATACGTCGTCGACATAAAAGTTTCGGAGAACAGTCTTAACTACTGAATCTGGATAACTATTTCTGCCATCCAAAACAGTTTGACGAAGAGCATAATTCGCGCAGCTAGGTGACGAAACTGCTCCGAAAACGTGAACAGTAAGTCTGTACTGGGATGGTTCGATACTCAGATCCCCATTTGGATACCAAAATACAGTCGCATATAATCATATTGACTTTTAGGTACTTTCACCTGGTAAAACATTTTCTCAATGTCACCAGAGAATGCAAAGCACCCTTCTCTAAATCGAAGAAGTACCCCAATCAGACTATTTGTCAAGTCCGGTCCTTGAAGCAGCATGGAATTCAGAGACTTACCTTGGTAAGGCAACGAGCAATTGAAAACTACACGCACTTTCTGCTTCTCCTTATGGTACACTCCATGATGTACCAGATACCAGACATTTTTCGTACTAGATAATTCGTCAACAGGCACCTCTTCCATAAAACGGTTTTTCAACATAAGATCCATAAACTCAGAATAATTTTTATGATATATGGTATCTTTAGAAAGACGTTTTCTTAAAGAAAAGAGTCTTTGTAAAGCTTGATGTTTGTTATCGATACCTGTTAAGCTTTCCTGCCGTAAAGGTAATGGAATAACGTAATGACCATCTTGGAATGTACCTGATGACACTTTTACTTCCCACATTTTGTCTTCTATCGAAGGGTTACACAAATCGGATTCGTTATCATAAAAATCTCGTGAATACATCATGTTTAATTTTGTTTCAATGTCACTCAGTCTTTGTATTTGTGTCCTGCACACTCTGACGATATCTTCGGAATTCAAGTTCATTGGCCCACTAATTGTCCACCCCAACTTATGTCTAGTGGCAAACGGTTCATTAGGAGACCCACTTACAACTTCTAAGGGTTTCAACATTTCTGGAACATTAATTCCTATAAGTAAACCTACTTCGGCATCAACTTCAATGATAGGAATTTCCCTAAGATGTGACCATTTGTAGAACTCATTTCTTTTCGCAATATCGTTAGTGGAAACTGGTAATTCAGGGCGGGAATAGGTCGGAGGAAGATGAACGATTTCATTTTCGTCAAGATCGGTTATTTCAAGCCCATTTACAACTGTAGTCATCGTTGGACTTTGGAACTTCTCCATTGTTGTTAATCTTCTTCTGATTTCCCTTTAATTCCTAAACTTTTCATTACGCTGTCAGATACAAAACAATCAGAACTAAAGTTGTCGAGAGCGGCGTACGTAACTACAGATTGTCTACTGTTGCTTGACCTAACTTTTACAGGTATAAGTGCCAAAGCTACACGATTAGCTGCACCGGCCCCAGTATGACAACTTTTGCTCTCTGTAGAAGTCGAAGAACACGACTTCTCACTACTAACAAAATGAGTGGATTGCTTCGCTCGATTTTCATGAAGGCAAGTAGGGTGACTCTTATTACATGTATTACACGTTAACTTTTTCCTACAACCTTTCGAATGATGACCTTTAATCAGACAACCGAAGCATAAGGAATTCGTACGAATAAACGCTTGTCTTTTATCTAACGCTAGTTTCAAAAATGAACTACACGAGTTTAGATCATGATCATTGCATTTGCAAAATACACATTCACGCGAAGATATATGTGAATTTGTCTTAGACTGTGCATCACTTTGATTACAAGCTTCATGTTCCTGAATATTTGTGGACAAAGAGACTGATTTACCCAACTGCTTAGCCTTAGACACATGCTTATTCTGTCGAAAGGAATCTGTCTGCTTATGATCACTACTTTTGGGTTTACCTGTATTTTTCAAATCTCCGTATATCGGCATGTTTATCAACTTCGATTGTCGTTCAACAAATTCGACAAGATCCTTGAATATCACATCATATCCTAATTCTCGGATATTCAACACTCTTGTACGCCAAGCTTCGCGCATTTTATAAGGTAACTTAAGGATTATCGACCTTATTTCCTTCGGACTATCCAACTGATTGAGTGAACTGACGTTCTCCATATAATTCAGACAACTTCGCAAGAAGACACTGAATTTTTCTAACTCAATGCCGTCTTCATGACTAATTTCTGGCCACAATTCCAACTTATGTAAGAACGCACAGGAAACTTCAAAATCATTCCCGTACTTATCAATTAGCATCTTCCATGCAGTGTTATAACCTACAGTTGGATTCATGTGACAACAACTTCTTACAAGATCTCTTGGCATCCCCAAAGTATATTGCTCTAGGTAATAAATACGATCGGCATCATTATCAGTCTTAGTCTCAATAATTCTAGAGAAAGCATTTTGAAACAGCTTAAAGTTCGTAATATCGGAACCATCAAAAATCTGAATTTCTTTCGGCGGTAGACTTGCTTTATCCTGCAATTTCCCGAGTGAAATCGCGATGTCATTTTGCTCTTTCAAGACTTCGACCAAATTATCAGAATTATTACTATTACAAGTAGAACTAACACTCCTTTTTGCAATTTCGTTCAAAGTATTAATCATTGTTTGTACCTTTAACTCATACTCTAATGCTTGTTCAATTTCTTCATCAGCATTATCATCTTCTAATAACTCAAGAATATCCTCGTTCTGTTTTGTTACAATTTTTAAAGATGAAGTCAGCGTTTCAATTAATGCAGAAATTTCATTCAAATTATTTGAATCAATCGCTTCCTCAGCTTTACTCAATGTTTTCGTTATCTTAGCTCTAGTGAAACCGCGAATTCTACTGATTCTACTCAGCTCAGACATACTCAACATAGAGACTAATAACAATGAATTCCTACCACAAGATTGCGAATATTGAAGGATGATTATACGAACGTATTACCGAGTACATACACCTTTATAAAATGTTCAAATAAAAGGATGCGCTTTTTATGTAACAAATGTACGATTATGCATGCACTATAATGTATAATTCGCATGAAAAGTACTCAAAATACTGCTTCAATAGAGAATCAATCGTTGACTTACTGAGTTCTTGGAAAAATCACTTATTACCGTCAATTACTTGAATGGAATTTGAACTTGGAACCTCGAATCAACTTCACTTTGACTTGACTTGACTTAGAAGATTGAGACGGAGGCGGTAAACGACTTGGAATTTGTGTTGATCATTCAAGAATTCAATGAAGTCGCAGATCTTCTTTGCTTGCTTAACTTTGTTCGCAGATTATCTTGAGACCATAATTGACACTGCTTTGCAGGACTTATCGAAACTGCTTTGTAGTTTAATCATTAATCGAAACTGTTAAAACTTTATTGGCAAAGTTTTAGGACTTCGAGCACGCGAATTTGCCCCATAAAGAAAAAGATCCTTTTCAGTGAAGATATTTTTATACTTGAAACTTTAATTTTCAGAGAAAGGACATTGACCAAGAGACAAAAACGGTTTCTACAAAAAAGGTACAATTTACACAATTATGTACAATTGACATCGCAAATATGCAATGACTTACCGATTAGTCGATAAACTAGCACCAACAAAACTTAAAGACTATACTTGATGCATGGACTGTACAAAGAAGATTTTAGCTTATCAGTTCAAAATTCAAAGATGGTCACAAGTGAGTTCGATATGATAGTCTTTGCCAGGAAAATCATGCATAGATCTCACATAAGTTACATAACTAGCGCATCCATAGAAATACAAACAAACAAAGAAATGCGACACCAAAACTAATAAAGTGATCTCTACATCTTTCAACAAACATCATAGACTTCAAAACGACATACATTAAAGATCTCTTGACTTAGACATCGGACCAAAGACAAGCATCAGGATAACAATGAAGCACAGAAAGAAAAAACCGCATAACAGCATTCGAACTCAACACCGACCAAGATTTGAACCAAGGTCTCCCGGATGCAGAGCGAACACTCTACCACAAGGCCACAGCGCCGGTTCCTAAAGATAAAACTGGCATTTTGTTACCGAATCCATCTTATCAGCTAGTACATACATGTGCATGTAGCAAATATAGTCAAAAGTCACTAAACTTACAACTAAACCACCAACAAAAATTTTACAACAAAAATTCTTGTTATTACATGTCATTTAAGATATGATCCGTTCCAGTTGATAACAGGCGCTGACAGGAAGGTCACAACAAAAGGAGATAAACCAATCAGCAATTGACAGAAAGCAGAAGTTTTCATCAAAAGAAAACAAGTAATAATTACGTATCGAAAGAGAAAAAGTAGATGATGCAGAAATTCAGCGGTGTGGAAATCTTGACTTGTAAAGATGCAACAATCATATACATGAAAACATTGAGCATGATGTCTCTGAGTATGATCAAGTATGATGTTCTCTTTCCATTGACTCCTCCTGCTCCTCACGCTGCTATCTTGCTTGGTTTTCCATTAATATTGCACTGATATTTCCCATCAATTCTCTCTGTCTCGGAATGTATCGAGCTTGAGGGTATAGGTCCACCCCAAATTTCCCGGCACCTGGAGGAACTGAAGTCGATCAGTGGCGGCGACTGCACAAGCAACAAAATTTTTGCATCTGTTTGCAGGAAATTGCAGGAATAATTGGTAGTCGTATTAATCTGATGATCACATTATTTCTGCAACAGACGAAGGTCTTAGACCGAAAACTTGTGTGCCAATGAATCTAATTCGAGCAGAACAAAATGTGCTTTCCTGCAGTATTATCAACTCCGGCTCGATAGTTCTACAGCATATTAATGTTTTCCATTCCCTCGTGTTTCTTTTTGTCCGATGCCTCTATCTTTTATCTCTTAGTGCTCTGAAGCATCGAATTTATTGTCACAAAATTATTTTCCTTTTTTTTGCTGTAACTGTTTTCCACTTTTTTTGATGGTGATCTGTCCTCTTGTTCTTTAAAACAAGCCTTGGA
Organism: Prostheceraeus crozeri; assembly: GCA_907163375.1. Taxonomy (NCBI): domain Eukaryota; kingdom Metazoa; phylum Platyhelminthes; order Polycladida; family Euryleptidae; genus Prostheceraeus; species Prostheceraeus crozeri. Next base: position 96,504 of record CAJQUW010004359.1, on the reverse strand, counting down.
ATGCCGCTTGGCCAACGACACTATTTACGAAGACTGTCTGTGGTTGGCAACGTGTGGCAGAACCATAGAAATTGACAACAATAAACAGACAACTAAAAAGATAAAATTGATAACTTCAGATAAACAGTTTATTTCTATGGGCAGAACTGATTGTCGGCAGCTAGGTCAACGCTCACACACTGTTGATCAAAAACAGATGTCTCGAGATTCGGACATTTCATTTTTATGGACTTTGCATCATTTAAGAGAAAATTCCAGAACAGTCTATTTTCCAGGGTCAGCTATGAAATTTTCTGCCTATCTGGTATAAAATGTGGTACATTTTTTGCAGCATCCACGTCTTTAGAATGCGCGTTCAAATTTTCTGAATGGAAGGTAAGAACCGTTTGTAAGATGAGAGTACATTCATTTAACATCACTCATCGCTTGATTTGATCTTTTCGGGTGATCTTAAAAACCACCAGCTGTTCGAGGATATTTTGGACAACTTAATGGCAATGCAACTGATAACACAAGGCTAGACATTGTGTTTTCTGCATCCATCAGAGCCGTTGCATCGTTAGCTGAATATCAAAAAATATGAGTAAATCGTATAGGAAGTGTGGAGCGCTTCAAATGACTCCAGTTGCGTTCAGAATTTCAGGCATCGAGCGAGTGTACAAAATGAATTTCAATGCATATATCCGACAAAAATACTCATATTAATTTGAATTTTATTTGTTTTGTCTATACATTAATTGAAAAATTATTTGAAATCAAGTCGGTTATCATTCTTCTATAGAACTATCGGCAACTTCTTAAACATGGCTTTGACAGCTTCGTATGCGGTTACAACATCCACAGTAACTCAGTAGATGCTCGGAACTACTGCTGCAATTCTTTTATTTTACTGAATCTGTTACAAGATGTAAGACGCTGTGAATAATATGAATGAAGCTTTAACTAAATGATAACGTAATGAATAACATGCTAATTAGTTGCTATTAGTTTGCCTTTTCCATCCTGTAGACCAGTGTTTATTCTATAAGACAACATAGGTTCATTTAAATGTAAGAATTACAAGGTTCAATTTTTCGCAGGACCAAGTCAATTTTTTTCCCAGCGAGTTCATTTTTTTAAACATTTTCGCAGATGGCCGACCACTGCTACAGATCTGCCATTTAATATTACGTGCAATTATATACAGATTTAGATAGTTCTAGTATATATAACGAAATTATCAACCGACCTTTTGATATGGCATATTTGAATTAGTTAGCATTGCTCAGTTAACCGGACTGTTCAAGGTCAATGACATACGGTAGTCTAGTCATGTCAAGTTTTGATAATGCCATGAATTAGGAATACATGCACATGTACTCGCTACGCAAATATATTTGGGTTTGATCAGTCTGAAATTGACAGATATTCTCATCTGGTACAGAAAGAAGGCACAAAAATATAAAAAGAAGAACTATAGACCTACATGTAAATAATATCAGGATATCTGTTGAAAACTGTAAAACATACGTGTGTATTTAACGAAAATCAGAAAACAATTAAAAAAATAAATCTACTAGTGCAAAAAGTCTAAACATAACAACTCCTTAATTACATCTCTACACAAATTTGCATCATCTTCTTACTTAATATGGGCCTATAAAAGCAATGAGTAGGCTTTTGAACAAGATGCCAACAAGACGGCCCCAATCATTACAACAATCCTTCACTCGTTCACAATCAAGTCAATGTCATCATCTAAAGAGCTAAGTGAACTGTTACAATCATCACAACACGGGGTGTGAAAGACGGTTTCTCAGTTTTGTGTGTGTCGGTGCGTATAAGCTGAATACTCGCTCCGTACCAGCACTGGATGGAGGGCAACTGTGGACAGCAGCTGCAAGCTCAGCAAATTTTCACAAAGACGCTTTCATCTGCATTTACTTGGACGAACCGCCAAACTTGACGGCTTACATATTTTTGATTTCACTTGAAAAAACAGGTGATATGAAAGATATGCAAGACAATAAATCAGTTATCGTCCGCTAAGCTCCTTTATCCTTTCAAAAAATATACACTACGAGTGTGTAGGCACAAAACTCTCCCGATTGTTGTTAGACCGAAAATTATAATGACTTAAATAAAGACACAAGGTGGCCGACGTTTCCCGTCCTGACGCTTTATCAAGGCCTAATATGATAAAAGTGAAGCACTACAGTAGATGGAGCCGTGTTGCGACTGCCTCGTGACGCCTGTTCATCCGAGGTTTACGATTATTGATCAGACGACATTCCACCAAGCTGGTCTCCAGCGGATCACTCACACACTTTAACCCCTTCACTGCGGCATGGCTCGCAGAGCGTGCATATACCGTGGAAATTCCTTTATCCTTTTACCGACGACAAGCAGATTTAGATGTTACCTGACTTCTGACTGCACCCTGATAAATAATGGTCTTCAAGAAAGAAACCTTCACCGAGCGCAAACATCACTGATAAACAGGGGCAATGAAAAATTAATTTCAAATAATTGCTAGGGATTTGCTACAATTAGGTGCATTTAATTAATTTCTCAATTGACGAAATTAAGCTGACAATCCATTTGATTTTTTGGATAAAATTATTGCAATTAATTGGTCGGCCTACATAAACGTACATTACCTATATATGCGGGGATGAGAACGGGCAGTTAGGGGCTCTGACAAAAAATCAACTTTTGAAGGGCCCTCACGGAATCCTCTAGAATTCCGTGGGCCCTAAATAGAAATTCATTATAGAAATTCATAATAAAAAAATTCATTATAGCCTTTCAAGGGACACTGACGGAAACGCGTATCCGCTAAAGATTTTCATCCCTGTTATGCGAAGTTGCATGCTCTCTATCAATATCAATTTTTGAAGGCTGTAGTCATGGTATTTAATTTTTAAATTTAAATTCTACAATCATTTGCAAATAAGAATGACCAATAAATTTACTATGACTGAGATACTTCTTAGTTGTCTAAACTAATTTAGAGACGCATATGAAGACCAAAGATCTGTTATAGTGCCCGCTACTTTTGATAAGTGATCCTTAGATAACTTCGTTATAAATTAGTTCTGAGCTGCCAACGACTGTAAGTCGTCGTGCGAGGATTTCATAGACGACTTAATTGGTTGTAGTCAAAGTAAAAGCAATTAAATAGACAATTAAAATGTGTGGTACCAAATAGTCACCACAGAATTCTGTTAAATACTGGTTGAATATGTGACAGTGAATTCATAGTCTTGGGAGCAAGGGTTGGTTCAACGCGGTATTGAAATCTTATCAATTTAAAATTTTTGAGTGATGAATATGTTTAAAGTGTTTTCAGCAAAATATTACTGAATTCCAGTTATTGTATTACACATTACTGTATCAAGTTATTGATTATTATTGAATTCTAGCGAGGTGATGATAATCCAGTCAACCAGTGGCTGTGACTGTACACTCCTCCCCCAAACTAAGTAGATACCGGTAGTACATGATTGTCATCCATATATTGTGACACAAATTACATGATGACTTACATGGCACAATCCACATACTGAGGACTGGTTCAAAATACATTCACTTTGACAATAAGTAGGAAGTATAAAATAGATATTCAACAAATAGAAGCAGACATAATTATAATAATGTATTGCATGCAAACACAATTCAAAAAAATATTAAGAATGCAACATAAGTATTTCACAATAGACTCAGTATTATACCCGCGACTGCCGATCAATATCATTTCGGAAGCTCTGACATATCAGTCGTTATGAAAATTAAACGACTTACTTTTATAACCACCTAAATCACAAATGAGGTCCATTTGGTCAACCGTCTAATGTAGCTAGCTTGAGCCCTATTTCTTAATCAGGGGATGGGACCATTTGGATTCATGCAGCCTCATCTAAAAAAAGCAAGTATCCACCTACTATTCGTCTCAAACATGCTGTATAAACCGAGTACAGTGGCGCTGCTTTCTGAATTATTTTGAGTCATGACCGCAGAATGTGCGCATTAAAATTCGGTTCAGTGGTTGAGAAAATAAGGTTTCATTTCAAGACCTCATGTGTTGGTTCATTTTATAGTATATTATAATATCATGTTTTTCAATTTCATTAATTCATGATTTTAGCATGACACTTAAAAATTGCAGAAATCTTACTAATTTCCAATTTATAATGTTACCCTCTATCAATTGGCCTACTTAGTTTCCTTGCCTGATACTACCTGAAACCTTGATGCTGTAAACCTAGTACGCACTACATCTACCGGATGAACAAGGAGTAAAACATAAGCTGTTTTTGAATTCCTACCCAGTCTAAAACAGCCGTGTTACATTCTCCAATATCTATTCCCGAATGAAACCCGGGTCAGAGTGAGAAAAAGAAATGGAACCCTCAATTGAAGCACAGTATAAAAATGATCACGCTGAAAATGATGCGACGCTTGAACTTTCCTACTGAATTTCAGAAAAATATTCATTGTTTTTAAATCAAAAACTTTAGCACCGGTAGGTCTAGAAAAAATGTTAAATTTTTATTCAATCTCAAGCACATTATTTCAAAAAGGAGACCATGAAGGTGTACGCTTACAGCTAAAATACAATTTAACTCACACTTCATGGAATAATAACTTGGCTTGTAGCATGAGTGATCGTCTTACCTTCTTTTACGAGGCCTCCAGCACGTAAACTTGAGAGAATCGGCAGAAATTGAGTCACACAGGTATTCGATTCACACATCTTCTACCATACTTCCTTTAGTTCGAAGAAGATTCACGAAATCATAGTTTGCCAATGTAAAGAATCAGCATGAAAAGTCGTTGGCACATCCAGTGAAAGCTTTACAATTCACAGCCCTTCTGTTCGACTGAGGAGCGCACATCGAAACGAGCGCAGCAGTATGGCCAGACAGTAAGGTCACGCATTGTTAAAAGAAACGCAAAGTAAGTCAATGCGCGCCAAAGACGGCGGGCGAGGACACGCGCACACTATGCGTGAGTCACTCTATAAAGCAATGATCCTACGTGTAAGGCAAGATTGATGTTGTTATGACGTCATTCGATCGTATTATACAGAAGTCCTCGACTGAAGGCATGCAAGGAAGAAACAAACGCTCATATTAATGTAGACCTGCAATTATTAATGAAGTATGGGAAATATGGGTGCTGCTATTGTGCTTGTCTGTGAAATCAAACTGCATGTTCATCGACTTCGCTAGTGCAAGTTACACTGTTCAAGTTCAATTCCATTGTTCACGTGTTTGTCTTAGAGATTCGGTTCCGTTTTGACACCAGCTGCTGGCTAGTGATAAAAAGTTGTGACTTTTCAATCATTTGACGTAAACATTGTTATCATGTAGCTAAACAGATGATTTCAGAAGTCCGCTTACTGCACTGTTTAATGCTAACAATTACATAAGTATGCAGGAATATTTTTGTTGCATCGACAAATTAATTCATAAATATTTGTAAAATGTTTCAGATATGAACATTTAGGTGATTATGATAATATTTGTCAAATAATAGTCAAAGATGTATCAAAAATTATTAAAAAATATCAAATATGCAGTATTTGATTGTTTTATAAAACAATTATCTAATATTTGTAAAATTTGTCACCATCAGTCAGATATTAGATAAATTATCTCGGTTTTTTCAACCCGGGAATACTGTAAGAATTTGAAAAGAATAATCTTTATTTTATCAATGCGAATTTATCATCAATGTTCAACCGGGATTTATGCATGAATCATCAATGCAAGTTTTTAAGATATTATAATTGCGTATTTTTGGTTCAATAATGATAATCGATGTATTTTGACAATGCATATAAGCTTTCCAATCATTAAACATGCTTACCAACAATTATTTTCAATTTTGAATAATCTTTATTTTATCAATGCGAATTTATCATCAATGTTCAACCGAGGTTTATGCATGAATCATCAATGCAAGTTTTTAAGATATTATAATTGCGTATTTTTGGTTCAATAATGATAATCGATGTATTTTGACAATGCATATAAGCTTTCCAATCATTAAACATGCTTAACAACAATGATTTTCAATTTTGAATTTTCCATGGATTTATTGGAATCATCGATCATGGATTCTGTGTCCATGGCTGGGCTACTAGGGCATTTCACGAGGTTTCCTACAAAACCTGCTGAAAAACGAGACCTTCATTTGCGCCGAAGACCAGGGATCAAGCGCTGCCAAGCGGAAGAGAGCAGGGAAAGATCAGGATGTTGAAGACGCTCTATACTGAGGACTTAAGAAGGAAGTGCCCGCCTAAGCAAACGACCATTAACTTTATGAATCCCTAACTTCCATCGTCTTAGTCAGATCTACATGTATTGCATATTTTGTGAATGCATGTACGAGCGTACCTTGTATCAGTTCGATTGAATCATACTATACATGCTGTTGTACACTGTTTGTTCTACAACACCGCTTGTTTTCCTTATTTGTAATAGAGTTTGTTTTACAGCCTATAGCATGTGTTTTCCTTATAAGCAATACGTATCCCTATACAGTGTATAGTTTATCGGTTCTCTTAGCGATTATCATAGCAATCTTTTTGCGCCTCCGGTTAATAAATCCGCCGCTTAATAAATCCACTTCAAGCTGTGACGGAGGTGGATTTATTAAGCGGAGTCCACTGTATTACAAATGTTGTCCTTCAACACAAAAGATGCCAACGATGTCAGATTCCTCTCGGAAGCCAAAATTATAGTTGCATCATCTCTGAATGCAGAAGACAAAAGTTCTATTTGAAGTTGCATCACAAGCTTGATGAAAAGCAAACCAAAAACAAAGTTTTATGGTTTCAAGAACAGAAAGATCTCAGACAGCTGAGACAACATAAATCTACAGTTATTCTACCTCCCGGTGGGAAAAAAATAGTTGGCCCAACGGTAAAATGCCAACTCGGCCAAACGTAAATTTGTCTCGAGTGGTGTACGTTGCGCCAACGGCGGCTTTGTGCACGGTGGCCCACTTATACCCAACTTATACATGTTTTTCGTGTCTGTTTTTGAATAGGCATAGAGCTGGAAGCAGATGTCTCATCAAGCGCACTTAAATTCAAGTCTTTATTGAAATTTTATCATCACATTATCAAAAGAGATTGTGAGCAATTTCGTCGGCAGACCTTTAATGAGTTTTATACGTTGAATGCTGTATAGGCCTGTCAGGCCTATCACGACTCTGTTTTATAAAGCAATCACACTAAAGACGATCCATCAGACATAGGATATCTAAGAAAAAACTTGAACAAAACGTAAAATCCATCAATACAGCAACCGAAAATTTCTCCTAGAACAACCCTAAATAAATTCTATAAACTGATAACCCAAAACTCATTCTAGAGTAACTTTCGCGTAATCCGCATGATAAGAAGGAAACAGTTCGAAGTCCATGTAGCCTAAAATGTGTCCACCTATATCCTAGTCACGGCACTTATTCATGGATATCTATGCTCATCCTAGAATTATAAACTTCAAAAAATGTAACTGTCAAAAGAATTTCATATAGTCTATCGGGACGACAACTTCTTTAAATCCTACGGCTTGATAAGTCAGTAAAGTTAATTGGATGTGCACTATGAATTCACTGTCAAGCAAAAATACATGCATGCATGCCAGCATAAATCTACGTAAGGGATGAGACCAGTGAAGACAGTTGTGTCCCCTTGTTCAAGTTAAGTAATTGCCTCTGGCTTCTCAAGAATAAGACGAGTTTTGATGTCCGATATTTCGTATTTCTTTGTCAAAGGACCAAATAACAATGAAATGTTGATGCCACGAAATTAAATTGTTCAACCGCATCACTTTGCTAGAAGTGCAGACTGATTCAAAACAATGGCACATGAAGGAACTTCTTAATACCTTGCAGAGATAGGAAAAATAGTAGTGCGTCGTAAGAATGCTCCGATCGCCACGATTCCTTCAGATTCAAAGAATTCAGATCATTGCGCCAAAGTTTTGTTGATAATGTTGGGCAGTCCGATCATTATTAAAAAAGTTAGCAGGCGCACGAAAAAACGTTCACAAACTTCTCTGTAGAACTTGACATCATCTGTGTCTCTTTGCTGTGTGATCCGGCTGATAACTGTCACTGAAACTTCAGACAATGTTGCGTGTTTAATGTTGAACTGGCTGCTCATTGTTCGATTGCTGTGGTATTATGTCAGCAGATTGTGCCATTTCATAGCCATTTCATGTTCCAATGTTTCTTTTCTGGTCAAACAGAAGAAGAGACGACCGGTCTAACTCTGTGGCTGATGCAGATTACATGAGAGAACACGATGAACACTATTCGATTAATGACATGTCCATACATTCAATGCACAAATCATAGATATGCAATAATTACGTAAGCAGCATAAATTGAAAATCTTAAGTAAAAGAAAGACAAGAAAATGAATTACTACTCATACGAATGGCAGTACAGTCTCTCCATTGCATTGCCACCATTGACAAGAGAAGACAAAACTCTACGAATATGTAGGGCTTCCAAAGCGAGTCTGTTGCTGATGTTTCTCTCTACACTCAGAATGTTGATGCAGATTACATGAGAGAACACGATGAATACTATTCGATTAAAGACATGTCCAGACATTCAATGCACAAATCATAGATATACAATAATTATGTACGCAGGATAAATTGAAAATCTTAAGTAAAAGAAAGGCAAGAAAATTAATTAATTAATCAAAATAGTTGTGTCCCCTCCATTTAATATTAATTCTGTCATAGTTAATTATTTCAAATAGGCTAAATCTAGGCCTACTCCAATTCATGATGCTGTAATGTGAATATAATAAAATAACCACAAAGCATGCAAGTTAATACATTCATGCTGTTTTCAGCTATTAAATCTTGTCAAAGAAACAGCGTATGAAAGCTGGAAACAGTTTTGAAATTTGAATTTTGAATCGTGTCTATTGAAGGCTATTTAGGCCTACTTACATTGCACCTTAGGTCTAGATTGTCAGTTTACTGAATTCATCATGAATACTGTGAGATGTCAAATTGCGAGCACATGTCCTCAGGTTGACCACTGAAGTAAAAAATTGAAACATGCGTATAAGGAAATGTACATTAACTTTCGGTCATCACCGAAGCATCATGCGTCATCAGATCGACGCCCTCACATCAGAAACTCGGCTACAGATCCCCTAATAGTAATTAGATTGTGGTTTACCACACATAATGTATCTTAGAAGAACCAAATGTAACTATCAGGGGGAAAAGAAATCAAATTTTCTAGATTTTTTTTTGAGTAGACAAAAGTCTTTTTTTTTAGTTGAGTTCTTTCACTTTTACAAATTGGAACAGAAAGACGAAGAACGGACAGCAAACTCCTGATGAAATGGAAAAGGCGTTGCATTTATGTTTGAATGGAAGGTCAATACGTGTGGTCTCAAAAGCTTTGGAGATTCCTAAATCCACTTTCCATCCATACGTATCAGAGGCAAAAGTAAGAGGGGTAGACAATATCCGCCTCACCCCAAATTGCGAGAACAAAAAGGTGTGTCATGAAACTGAGGAAACTGAACTGACCGAATATCTATTGTTGTTGGCCTCAAAGTTGTGTTTTGGACTTACATTGAAGTGTGCTAGGGAGCTGGCAGTGCAATATTCAACCGCAAATGGCATTTCCGTACCCAAGTCATGGAATGATAACAAAATGGCAGGATATGACTGGATCATTAGCCATCTGTAATTGGCAGTTTTACGATGAAATACGAGTAGTTGGTGTGCTTTATATACGAGACGTCTCCCGATGCAAATTCATCCTTATTCGTATGCCTCTGGTGTGCATTTCGTATGTACAGCTTTAAGTCACATTAAGTCAAAAATATATATGTATTACACACTACTGTCAAATAACTTTTTTCGATGATACCAGTCGTGAATATATTTTGCTTGGTAGTTTGATATTTAACTAGATTAGATTTATTGTGAATTTTAAGCTCCACGGGTATGTCGTCGCTGCTACTTGTTAAACAACATTAACAGGACGTTCAGTTAGCCCTTCTTTATGAACCAAGTTCAACAACAGCAATTCATTCAACCTCTATCTCCCGTGCAACCATGTTGACTTGAATATCTCAAACATAACTATTTTTGCGTTCATGAATTATAATGTGTTTTTATTTCGGATTGATAACATGCTTAATTTCAAAATTACATTATGCATAATTGTTGATGGTTGAATACTTATTGATTATTTATGAAATGCCTTAGACCTACATGTATTAAAATCAAATTCAGTGTGACTCTTGAATGTCATTATCTCACTACTTGCAAAGCAGTAGTAACATTAGTGTGATCGTTATTGACAAAAGGAATTAAATCAGCATACTTAAGACATAATTGATGCTTTCCTTTAACATTTTGCTGGTATGGCTTTAGTATGTAAAGCATACCACATTTGAAATAACATACGAAAAGCATGCAAATATATACTGAAATACACCAAAAAATATTTTGGCATGCACCCTTCGTATGTGATTGGTGTTGAGCGATTTACAGTGAAGCGACATCTACAACTGCGATGAAACGGGTATGATGACAGTTCACATTCCTTCTAAAGTTGTTGCAGACAAGAAACTGAAACATGTTGGTAGAGTAACTTCGGGTGAGCGTGGGAGTTTGGCGACACTCGTTGGAGCTGCAAGTGTAGTTGAAATTTCAATACCCCATGCTTCATATTCCCACGAGTTAATTTCAAACTCCATATGTTGAAAGGAAGTCCCCCTGGTTCCGATGGTGCAGCTAACCAAAGCCGTTGGACAAATTCTGAAATTTTCGGAAAGTGGTTACACCATTTTATCATATTTTCAAAACCGTCCATACAGAAACAGGTTTTACTAATTCTTGACAGCCACGACAGCCATGTCTCTATACCTGAAATTGAAAAAGTTCGTCAGAATGGTATTGTTTTGCTGACTTTTCCGCCGCACACCAGTCATAAACTTCAACCCCTCTATCGTTGTGTTTATGGATCGCTAAAGAAGTTTTACAATGGCGTATGTGATTCTTGGCTTATTCGAATCTCAGGGAAAAGAATATCTATATATGATGTTGCAGACAGGCGGGTCAGGCTTATAGTCGTGCAATGACACCCAAAAATGTAATATCTGGATTTCGAACCGCTGGCATCTTTCCTTTAGATCGCTATCGTTTCCCAGAGCTCCGAAACAAAGAAGAGGATGCGACGGATGTTATGGGCCTATCAAGTCCTTCAGATCAATCTCTTGACGAGGAAAATGAAGAGTCGATATCTGCAAATGAAGTGCCATCGAGTCCTAAGAGTCCACAAATGATAATACTTCTAAGACCAATACAGCCAGTTCCACAGACAACTCGACGCAAACGATTTGCTATGTCAAAGATTCTCACTAAAATTGACACAAAGCAGCTAGGGCAGGAACTTCATGAGTCAAAAGATCACCAATCGTGTGTGCCTAGAAAGAAATTTCGGGAGCAAATGTGCACTTCTACGGTGATGTTCCTGAAGAAGATATCCAAATTGGAAATCTGGAGCAAATAACTGAGGACAAACAAGAATGTGGACTGGGCAAACACGTTTTGGTTCGTTATACCGACTCAATGGGGCATCGACCGCGATGTCGAAACAGGGGGAGAAGGGGGCATCGCCCCTTGCCCTGTCTGAGGAGGGGCAAAGGGGGCAAAGGTGCCCTTGAGCAAAAGTGTAGTTAACCCTCTAACGGCCACAGGACACTGGTGACCCGAACTTTTCATCGCCTCTGATGCTGATAAGGAATAATAATTTTTTGCTCTATGATTGATATTTTGTTTAACTGCATCATGCCAAATTATATGGTAAATTTTTTTGGAGTCAAAAATCGTTTCAGTATTTTATGTGGTTGTTCTAAAAAAGGTACTTCGCGACATTTGACCACATCATTTTTATCGACTGCTTGAGAGCAATGTAAGTGTGTCGCATGCTTATCATACATTCCAAGGATATGACAGAGACCCATCATTTATCACTGCACACTTCAATTCCCACTGGTGACCCTGTGGTCGATAAGTGAAAAAAAATGGAAAAACTGCAATAGAATAAGGCGTGATTAGCTGATGTCAATGATGTAGATTGTTAATTCTAATGCATTTTTCTGATCTTCTAGCATACGATAATACAAAAATGGGTCAAATACGTCTCTTCTATCGCTACCTACGTAGGACAAATAAGACTCCTTCGTCGTCAGAATAAGTTTGTCAAACAAAATCAAAGGTATATTATAACCCATAAAAATACTTGCTTCACAGACATGCAATATGAATCAGTAATCTTACTAAGTCAACCGAATGTCTGCAAAAGATAGTGCACTCCAGTAGGGACTCGAGCCCTCGCCTTATGAGGCCAATGCCAAGACTCTAACCCCTCGACCACAGGATCACTGACATTTTGCTAGTTGGCTGCATGCTTAGTATACAACGCTCTGGTTGAGAGTAGTGGACTAAAAACTGCTGTTTTACATTTCAGAAATCAAAAGGAAGAAGTTTTATCAAGTGCAGGCAACGACGAGTGATGAGGTGTACGCTCTTCTCGACGAAGTAGGGAGCGATGATGAAGAAGAGGATGTCGACAACCTCATGAATGACAGTGACACCGAGTTTGTCGAGGCTGGTGATGGGGATGAAATGTCAATTGATCAATTGCAAATCGGGGTATCAGTTGTGGTCCACCAGGATTTACACGCACATGTAGATACGGAGGATGAGTCGATGCAAACTGACATGAGCCGACGGGAAGCAAGCCATCAACTGGCCAACATCAGATGGAGGAGCAAAAACATAGTAATTCAAACCTCAGAATGCAGTTATAACGGAAGAATCTTGTTAGATATAAGAGAAGATGAGTCATGTTTCGATGTCTTTAGGAAAGTGACTGACTTGGACGCTCTGCTGAATTTGTTAGTTGAGGAGTCAATCAGATATGCTCGGCAAAATGGCCGCGAATTTACGATAGACAAGGAAGAGATGGCCGCTTTCTTGGGCATCAATTATATCATGTCTATCAATACATTGCCAACTTTGGAATCCTACTGGTCCACGGATGAAGCCATTGGCAACTGTAGAATTCAAAAAGTCATGAATCGTGCACGGTTTCGCAGCATTTTGCAGAACCTTCATTTCTCGGATAACAAAGCAATAGATCAGGACGATCGAACGGCAAAAGTACGTGTCATTTTGATGTCAATCGATGCTTCCAATTGGCAAGAGACAACACATCTTGTCAGTCAATTGACGAGCACATGTGCAAATCCAAAGGGAAAAGTGGAATGAAGCAGTTTATAAAGAACAAACCGATCCGATGGGGGTTCAAGTTGTGGTTTCGATGCGCTTCTGCTGATGGATATCTGTATGAGCTGGACATCTATCTTGGGAAACAAATGAGAGCATCTGGCTTAGGCGTTGGAGAGTCTGTTGTGCTGCAGCTCACTGAGCTCTTGAAAGACTCCCATGTAACCATGTATGCCGACAATTTCTTCGCCTCACCTATTTTGGCAAAAACACTACTGGAAAATGGCATCTACTTCAATGACACAGTGAGGAGCAACAGAAAAGGAATGCCAAGCAATCTGAAGGTGAGATTACGAAAATTTAGCATGTTGCGCATGCACAGTACAGTGATGATTGCAGCAGGCCTACTTGTACTGTACATGCGACATTTCCTCATATCGATCATTGACACTTCGTAACACAGTGTAAGCCAGACTTCCAATTTATCATAAAGACATACATGTAAAACACTTAAAAGATGTACATGTATAAAATTCTAAGTACAATTGCATGTGAAGCTTTCATTAGAAACTGAAGCTATTCTTCCAATACAAAAGATAATTCGGTAATTTATTCGGTTTTTCAGGATGACAAAGCAATGAATAGAGGTGATTTTCAATGTGTATATGGGGATGATTTGGCTGTCTGCAAATGGAAAGATAACAAGTAAGTACTAAATGTAATTAGCCTATATTTTTTCATCAATATCCATTTATTGCATATGAAAATTGCACTTCGGTTTTTCTAGATCTGTGCTGTTGATCGCCACATCTACGGAAAGCAACGTTGGATCTGTGAATGTCCAACGACGGCAGAATGGAATCTCCTGTCCGAGGATTGTTGCAAATTACAACAAAGGAATGGGAGGCGTGGATCTTCTGGACCAGCGAAAATCCTACTATGAGGTGGACCGCAAGGCCAAGTTCCGGTTCTACCTACATATATTCTTTGACCTCATGGACATTGCATGCGTCAATGCTTTCATCGTTTGCCAACAAAGCTGTGATAGCAGAACCTCTCCGCTGGATTTTAAGAGATCTGTCGCGGATTCCCTAACGAGAAGTTACTCTTCTCGGAAGCGCAGCTTCCGTTCACACGTCCAAGCAGGCTCTCGTCCCTACTGCGCTCGCAGAACGTAGGATCGATCTAGCATCTGCCAACTTTTTCTGAAAAGAGGCGACGGTGTGTTCTCTGTACACGGGGATGTGCTGAAATGAAAACCTTCATTGAGTGCTCAACATACGAAGTGCTGCTTTGCCTTCAAAAAGACAGAAATTGTTTTCAAAACTACCACACTGAATAATTCTATGTACTCGCATTTGATTTGACTTGAAGGTAGCTATAATTTTTTCAAAAATATTGAAAAATACCAATGGGCTTTGTTATACGAAATATCACTTTGTATGCGTTTGTATTAAGCAATTTGCATCGTAAACCATTTTTGTTAACATATTTTTTTCATTTTGCTCAATACATACAGTTTTTGAAAATTTCAAAAATTGAATTTTTTTCACTTATCGACCACAGGGTCACTGTGACGCATGCTGGAAAATAGTGAAGCAGAATAGTCAAAAGTTAATGAATGGCAGAGTAGTCATTCATAGCCTAGGACAACATAAAAAATATAGAAGAAATTGAAATTCATTCGCTCAGTTCCTTGTGGTCGTTAAAGGGTCAAATTACAATTGTTTTCGAGATTTCACTTTGAATTGGTATTCTTCTTTCTTTTTCATTGAAGTATTTCTGATGAAAGGGTTATCATCTTTGCTCAAACGTTTTTCAGAAATGGCGAATTAATTTTGAATAAACAGTTACCTTGTTTACTTTACCAAACAGGATGGCAAATCAATCAACTAAGTAACTCGAAAGCATGATTGCATGCTTATATACTCATAGACCCCTACACTAGAAGATCATGGGTCTAAGGTTATCACCTCCGTTTAGACAGTCTTTGTTATGATAATTTTAGGAATGAATAATCAATTATGTTCATCAATAACAAAAAATATTGGCTGATATCAAACAAAGCTTATAATCTCTTGTTAGAATGTTTTTTGCATACATGTACAATAAGCATTGTGCATAATGCAATAGTAGTACAGACATGCCCCTGTCCGGACTATTTTCACTAAAGTACATGACCTTGTCCCTTTCATCGGAGCACACGCCCACGCATCGGAGCACTTGACATGCATCGGAGCACACGCACACGCATCGGCGCACTTGGGCGCTAAGAGGACAGGAAGCGGAGCACCAATCGGAGCACGTGGCGCCGGGCACTTGAGCATTTGATGAGTCACGGCAAGGTATATAAGTAAAGGCGCTGACAGAGAAAATCATTTTGATTCTAACCATGCAGTACACGTGTGAATTCTGCTGTCAGTCCTTCTCTCGCTTTCAAGACTGTATTGCCCATGGAGCAGCGGAGACGGGTCGCAACTATTGTTGGACGTGCTGTAAATGGTATGGAGACGAACACGATTGCCGCGCGTTTAATTATGGCGATGACAACGACTTGCTGTGTCTGGATTGCGACGGAAGTTTCGACGTGGAGATGTACCATAAGCATGCATGTGTGGGACGGTGTCACTACTGTGATGCAGTGGTGAATGCTGAAGCGGAAGGATGGGATGAGCATCTGTGCCCCTACCTGTTTGAGTTCATGCAAGAGGGCGGCGCAGCTGTGGAAGAAGAACGTTTCATGGACGGTCGCGGTATAATTATCGATTTACCCCTCCTCAAGCCACGAATGAATGGAAGACGTATTTGAATTCAATGTATGCGGACTTGTATCGTGTCATTGTACAACAACACCCCCACGAGGACATGAAAGTGTTTGTGAGAATGAGACTCAGGTTTGCCAAGATGGATATGTCGACGGGCGAAGAAGAAGTGAGAGACATCTCCACACCCTCATACATTCATGAAGTTGTCCAAGCACGTAACTTTGATACATGGTTCCGTGACATTGTGTCAAAGATTGAAGGATTTATTGAAGACTATCAAGAAGACGGATCAGGATTTGCGGTGAAGGAAGTGTTGGAGTCAGTGGTTTAAACAAGTTCCTTCCCTAATTTTCGCATGGGCGCACCGATTCCTATCCCCCGAGATATCAAGCTCTGCAAAGGCATATGTGTGTTTAAGTACAACAAGTATACATCGCATTGTTTTCAAGACAGTGTCCTCTATGCACTTACTTACCAAGACAATCGCATTCCTCGACCTGTTGATTCCCGCACCAAGACATCCTATGACAGTTATCAGAATCGACTTCCTGCAGTGCGCAAGTTGAATTTGAACCAGTATTATCATCTAGAATTTTCCATGATGACGTCAGAGGGATTGATAAATACACGGGATATTCAGGAGTTCGAAAAGAAGAACAATGTAATTGTTCGTATCCACGTACATGACGGTAAAGGATTTGTGGGTCAATTATACCCGGTCCGTCAAGCTGTGAAGGAGAACACACGCATCGTTCATGTGGTGATGGTGACGTGGTACGATATGGAGGATCAGTCTGGACATTTTCTTCCCGTGACAGATTTTCAGAAATGTGCTCGCATGTGGTATTGTAACATGAGCCAAAAGCAAGTGAAACGTTTTGAAACATGTGAGTTGTGTAGTTTACGATTCAATTTCTACGAGAAGGGCGTAAAGTATGGAAGACAAAGGACATGGCGCACAAGGAACGTCTGGAACATCAAGCGAAATGCGATGGAGGATTTTTCAAGATGGAAACGACCCCGGAAGATACGAAACCGCACGAATTTTTCGACCACGCGAAAACCACTCAACCCCTCGCTGTGATGTACGCGGACATTGAGAGCATGATTGATGCCGTGTCCTATGTGGGATCCTATGTGGTGTGGCATCCGGCGCTGGACATGAAAGAATCTGTGGTGATCCATAAGGGGGACGAGTGTATTACAGCCTTTATTGTACACATCAGACAGGTGAGCTTGTCTATGTTTAATCACATGGAAGCGACGAACCGTAAAGTGACAACGACGGAGGCCGATATGCGAGACTATGAACGGACTGCACAATGTAACATGTGCGGATGTGATGTGAAACCTCCGAAGCAAGGTGAAAAGAATGGGCCTACGACAAAGGTGAGAGACCACGATCATATCACGGGCAAGTATCTGCAAACCCTGTGCAATGCATGTAACCTGCAACGACGTCAATCCCGGACCACATTAAACATCTTGTTTCACAATTGGAAGGGGTATGACAGTCACCAGGTGATTGTACAAGGTTTTACCAAGCTGGATCACAAGTGTAGGATCGAGCCCATTTATGTGTCAGGAGACAAGACGTTGGGAGTGACCATCTTTCTTCCCATGACAACCAATACCCTGTATAAACTCCGATTCATCGATTCGTGTCAGTTTTTGAAAGACTCTCTGAACAATTTGTCGACGACCATCAGTGACTTTCCTCACTCAAATCACATATTGAGCAACGTCTATCCGAATTGTGATCACACATCTATTCGGAAAGGATATTTTCCCTATACATACTTTGACTGCTGGGATCGTATCCACGAGACTCAATTGC
The DNA here is from genome assembly GCA_907163375.1 of Prostheceraeus crozeri. NCBI lineage: Eukaryota > Metazoa > Platyhelminthes > Polycladida > Euryleptidae > Prostheceraeus > Prostheceraeus crozeri. The sequence goes on along the minus strand of CAJQUW010004359.1, from coordinate 78,625 downwards.
CTCCGAAGGAAGCATTTTACAATGATTTGAGTGAGAAGGAGTTGGAAGAGGACGAGTATGCTGTGGCACAAAAGGCGTGGACAGAGACGGGGTGCAGCACGTTTGAAGATTATATCCACTATTATTTGACAGTGGACGTAGCCTTACTCACAGACATCTTCGAAAACTTTCGAAGTGAAATACGCGACGTGTCTGCTGTGGACCCCATTTTCGGCACACCTGGTTTGACCTATTCATTTTTCTTTAAAAAGACACAGGTCAAGTTGGAGAAATTGCGTGAAGTGAATATGTAACGCGTGTTTGAAGCAGGGATTCGTGGAGGGATGACATTTGTGAATCAGCACCGCGCTCAAGCAGAAGAAGGTACTCACCTGTTTTATATAGATGCGAACAATTTATACGGAGCGGCCATAATGGGACCTTTGCCGAAGGACTGTTTTGCCTGGGTACGACCGGAGGAATTGGTGGACATCGACGACGAATGGGTGAGACGATACAATGTCAATGGCACCACGGGTCATGTACTGTGCTTCGATTTGGAGTATCCCCCTCACGTCCAAGATGCCACGGAAGATTTATCATTGGCTCCTTACCGCGGGGCGGCGAAATGGGAGGACATGTCACCCTATATGCAAGACCTATGGCAAGAGTTGAACGGGAACCGACCCTTTCACTCAGTCGACAAATTAATGATGACGCACGAGAATCGCAAAGAGTATGTGGTACATATTGCTGCTCTCAAGTATTATGTGGAGAAGGGCTTACATATCACCAAGGATCATTACGGGATCTCCTTCAATCAAGAACCGTATATTCGTCCCTATGTACAATACCATACGCAAGAACGCGCCAAGGCAACGACGAAAATGCGCCGCAATCTCCACAAGTTGATGGTGAATGCACTGTACGGCAAGACGATGGAGAATGTGCGGAAATATGGGAAGCACTATTTTGTACGATCACCGAATGTGTTTAGCAAATGGACACGTCATCCCTATTGTCAATCCTTCTTACAAGGTCGTGGTGGTGAATGTGCGCAAGACCAAGGTGGACTTGAACAAGCCCATTTATATCGGGCAATGCATCCTGGACAACAGCAAGATTATCATGTACAAGCTGTTTGACCAGTGGAAAGCCAACAAGACGTGCACCTCAGTGGAGCTCATTGGTGGGGACACAGACTCCTTCTTCCTCAAAGTCCGCAGACGGTATACACGCGAAGAAGTGCTGCGTTCGTTTGAAAACATCCCGAATTTTATTGATACGGAGGCGAAAGGTGTTCTCGATACCTCAAATTATCCTGTGAGTCATCCAGAGAGACGTACCGAGAATGCGAATCGTTTGGGATGTTTCAAGGATGAGTGTGTGGGGGATAGGGTGAAGGAGTTTGTGTGTTTGAGTGCCAAGATGTACTCTTACATTGTCCTCAAAGGACATGAGGAAGAAATCCACGACTGTCGCATGAAGGGAGTGTGTCAAGCGAAGAAGCGTCAAGTGAAACATCAGAATTATGTGGACACATTCGAAAAACATTCGATTACCACAGTGTCACAAACCCTCCTCCAATCCCAACACCACGAGATGAGAACAGTGACGCAAGTGAAGAAGGCCTTAAGTATCTGGGAGGACAAGCGGTGTTGGTATTTACCCAATCAGAGCCTTCCCTACGGTAACCATCGCCTATATGAAGAAGAGTATCTACACCCCGCTATCAAAAATGTCAAGGATCTGCAACCGCATGGTGGAGCTCAGAGCATCCTCCGCAATACCACTGCAGACATTGTTACCGCAACTCCCTCGGGCCACATACCGAGCATCACGCCCTTGTCGAGTCTATTGGAAATGGAACTCTTCGGTCGCTGTACAGATTTTTCCACGGGGGTGTATCCAAATTTTGGGTAACCACTCTCTGGAAACCTACGATCGTATTTGTAAAGAGATGCGACAATTACTCGCCCCCTACGGATTGGACGTGAGCGACCCAATCACAAAATCCTGCACAGTTCAATGTCAATGGAACTATACAAAGGACCGCATGCAAACCATTCAACAGCTGCCATCGACATCGGTGATTTCCAACGAGCGCGAGCTGTTTCCCGGAACGTTAATACGCAAAGGTAATTTGCACTGTTCCTTCTTTTCCAACGGAAATGTGATTGTGACGGGTGTCTTATCGATTGCAGAAGCAGAATCGTTGGTGGAAGACATTCTCAAATCACTATTCGATGGAGATTCCCTCAATCAATCGGACAGTGACTAGTATCCCAACGTCGTGGGTTGTCGCAAGAGACCTTGGATATTCGTTCAAAGCTATAGAAACTGTAACAAATCTCAGTGAAAATATCACTGCTGGTGAATTAGTTGATCGACTAATGGATCTAAATGAGCATGCTATGAATCACAATTTGGATCGTAGGTGGATAGAGGATTTCTCCATGCTACACTGCAATGAAACTATGATGAAATTGGCGCGATCTGGAGTGAAAAAAGTGACATTTGCAACTGATGTGTCAGGTACCTCAACCCATAAAAGTGACTTTAGAAAGAAATTGGAAGAAGAGACATTTAAATTATTATGTGAACGGAACTGTGTTAGATGTTTTAAACAGGAACGATCTCTTCTCTTTTTACCATGTTCTCATAGTGTTATGTGTTCTACATGTTATGTTCCCTCTGAAACGTCATCTTGCCCCCTTTGTGATCACGACATATCTTCAACAGTCACTGTATATCGTGCATGATGAGTCATCATGTACGGAAAAGCTCTGTGTATAGTGTGCTATAACTAGTGACTGAACTCTGTTTCATGTACAAAACCTTGTGGTATTAACCTCTGTCTGAAAAAATTCAAGGGTTCGATTGAAATAAAAATACAATCATTGACATGATTAATTTCTTTATTGACTTCAAAACATGGGATAATGTAGAATACAAATAGGAATAGACAATTTTATCATTGAAGGACAAGTAGGTTTGAATGAGTTCTTGATCTTTCTCGTAAGCATTCAGTGTTCGAAAGACTGTCAGTGTTTTATCCATAGACGTGTTCAAAGGGCGATGGTTTAAAAAGTAAATACAGTAAGCACCACAATCGGCTTTAGGACCTTGTATATGCAGAGGTCGACGATAGTGTAGAGGATAAGGTGTTTTCAATAACCACTCGGTAACATGTGGATAGTGAGATGGAGTGAGTCCATAAGAGTCAAAGAATTCGCACACGCGTTGATCCGCATTTTGATAAAAGGCCAGCCAATGCTTGCCAGGTTGATGAGAGCGATCACTATTGACAATAAGTGTCTTTGATTCCGGGGAATGAGCAGGAAGTAGATCAGCAGGAAACACACCTTGGAAGGGAACGTAAGGAGATTGGAGGAGGCGATGAGCAAACGTTTGACAACTACACTGAATAGCACAGAGAAAATCATCTTCGCACATGCAGGCATTGAGTAAATGTTTCTCTTGTAATTGATTCATACCCTGCATGATTCCTTCGATTTCCGTGTTGCTTAACCATTCTCCCATTCAGCCAACGCTGAGCTTTAATGAGACGATGTTGATAAAAAGGTGTCCAAGCGATAGGAAGAACGTGATACTCGGGTGCCTTCAACATGTCTTATGATGATGTCAATGCGCGCCAACACTTAAATAGGGGGTGGGATATACGCACTGGAGATGACAGCATTCTCCGGTGTGACGGAGAATTGTTCGTCATGAATGACAAACATTAATAAACCCATATTTTGCTTGGTCGTATTCTCAAATTGCAATTCCAGTCCATATTGACGTGTATTGGTGGGTTGAACACTATCGATTTGTTTATCCAAGGTACAGTCAAAGGCGATAAACTAACAGTATTTGGTAAAACTCTCTAAATCAATACCACACGATTCATTCGTGTTATAGACTTAAATCGCACGATTGAATTGACTGTAGGCAATCACGTCATCTTTGCAATTGATGGTTCCTCCTGTCATGATGGCACCATTGGTGGTCATGGTGACTTGAGAGAGTCCATGCCTTTCAAAATAGAGTTTACGACTTCCTGGATCAAACCAAGAGTTACTGGGAACAACAGCGAAAAAGATGAGTTTAGGACTCAATAGAGCGGCCACATTGGAAAACGTCTTCTTTTGTATTCCACTTTCAATCGTTTGTCGTTGGACGGTCATGCCATTGTAGCGATAATAAATGGCTTCTGTCTTGCGTCGATTCGCAGTTTTCAATTGCTGTTCTGCATTCGGTGTGAGCATGGGCATATACAATTGGAAAGAGGTGATTTTGAACCTGTACTTTGTAGAGGTTGTCCCTCCAGGATGTGCCATATCATAAATGGCATATTCCGGTTTATTCAAGGTGAAAATGAGATCCAGTTGCATACCTGGGGGCAGAGCAATCACTTGTTGGAACAAATTACATTTCAGGGGAAAGTCAAAGGTACGTTTAAATTTGTGGTCTGCCCATTGTTTGAGAATGGCTTGATTGAGTGCATTCTCTTTATCTGTAAACTCTATTGCCTTAGACTTTACCGTCTTAGTTGCTGCATCAAACTCCGTGTCATACATCACTTGAGGAACAGTAAAACTTTGTGACCATGTGTGTATTCTTCACATCATTGGTGTATTGTAGAAGATTGCTAAGGTAAGCTCTCAAATAATACAAGTCATTGCCTCTTCAATGGGGCGTTCATTCAAGCGGATAGTAATGTCGGAAAAGAGGGAGTGGGCCGTATTGTTGATAATAATCGCCTTGTCTGACGACTCACATGGCACGTCTGCTCCTTTAGCCGCATCATGTTTCATGAATTGTACTTCCACGCGAAAATAGGCATTGCATACATCCATCCGATGAATGGCTAGTCGAGGGACCGTGAATTGAATGGTACCGGGATTTTCCAATCCATTGACTGGCGTCAGAACGCTCGTATGCTGAGAAGTACTCGAGACATCGACTTTATCACTTTGGAATACATCGTAACGAGCATCCAATAATGCGGGTGTTTCCACCATGCTTGATGGTACTAATTTCCTAAGATTGCTTAGTTCTTAAAAGAGCATGCGTTGTTTAGCACCTCCGCGATAACGCCCCATCAAACTTCCTTTCCCCCATTTCGTATGATGGGCAATGTCCACATGACCACGGCGACGTTTAGGAGCAGGTGCTTCCACGCTATCCCCTTCTTCATCCGTGAAGATGCGTTTCCGACTCACTTTATTTTGAATAGCTTCTACAACACGTTCGGGAGCAGTCTGTAAGGTGCGTTTGGTGAGCGCTTTCACACTCTTTTTGAGAAGGTGAACTCCTTCTTGTGTGGTAGAGCTGACAGCATCCGTGACAGCTTGTTTCGCAGAATTCAGAAACTCCGTCGTACGTAACGATTTTCCCAACGTTTTCTGTACCGTATGTACAAGTCCTTTTTGCGATGTTTTTCGCGATGCTTTTCGAGATGTTTTTCGAGATGTTTGTCGAGATGGTTTTCGAAATGGTTTTCGAGATGGTTTTCGAGATGTTTTTCTGGCAACTCTCTTTTTGAGTGATTTGGGCAGACGGATGGGTGATTTCTTGCCACCAGTGACACGTGGTCTAATCATGCGCATTTTCTGTCCAATCACTTTATTCCATCCACCTCATTGCATAAATGAACCTCTTCCAAACAATCGTCCAGAGGAATTTGTTCGGTTACGGATTAAAAAGAGATTCGTCATCGTGTCTTGATGTGTTTGGGAAAACACAATTACTTAATTGCGCGACGTCGAAGATGCATTTTTACATAGGACCGTCCGTCTGTCATAGGGATGGGATGGCCGTCATCCGACATGAGTTTGATTTCAATATCTTGCACATGTTGACTTTTCACAGGGAGATAGGTGACATTCTGGAATTCATGATGAATACTATCTCCATAATCTTTCCCCGTGTAGGGAATCACACACATACAGTTTGTTTTCATACCCCCTACATAATTATAGCCTACAATATTACAATACAGTAGAATATTGTAGGTAAAGGCATTCAAATTCAAAGGTGCAGTCGCTTGCTGTGAGGAGGTGAGTAAGTCTGCTTTAAACCCAAGAATGCCTTTGAGCAAAGGATGGAGTTTCATACTGTAGTGTGTGGGTACGACCACTGAGACAACATGGACATTAGACGCCAATGTATTGATAGAAAAGCGGAAATTGTGTCCATGGTGTCGATTCTGATTCAAACACTGCATCAACGTCTTCTCCGAATAGATACCTCGTGGAATGTTGAAGCGCGTAAACATGCCTTGCTCTCCCTGTTTGCCTTGTTTGCCTTGTTTGCCTTGTTCACCTTGTTTGCCTTGTTTGCCTTGTTTGCCTTGCTCTCCATGTTTACCGCGTTCTCCTCGCGGTGAATCCGTTTTGATGGGAATGATAGAGGACGTATAGACGGTCGGAATCGTCTCAGGATGATCATTCAATGTCCCCACTCTAAAGTTGACATCAACGGGTAATGTATGAAGGGTATTGATGAAATTGACGACGGAAATACCTGCTTCCCATTGATCCCCATGGACCATGGGGATGGAAGGAACCAAGCGATTTTTGAAATGATTGGCTCTATTTTCAGGAAACAAATTGGGCTGAGGATTACTCAACAAGTGAATCGTTTACTCATGCATGGTTGATAGTCACTCTGTATCCAATTACCTAGTCTCCCATACTGCGGAGATGGAGTTTGAAATAGGATCGTCCTTCATGAATCGGAATAAATTCGCCATCATCACCACGCAACTGAATTTCAATCTCATCAATAGCTGATGTAAAAATGGGATAATAATCAATATTGGACACTTCATACGACACCATTTCCCCCAAACGTTGTTTCTCTTCAATGGGGTGAATTTTCAAGATTTGTTCACGTTGTCCTTCCACAATACTTTCCGCTACAATATTACAATAGACGATAATGTTGAAGGAATTGGGAGTCATTCTGAGGGGACGGAGTGTTGCCATCTGTGTATTGGGTCCATAATAGGATTGCGGTAGACTTATACGATAACTCAACGCTTCTCCAAAATCAATGAAGGCATGTTCCGCGGTTTTTACCGTCAAATAATGATCTTTCGAGAGAGAGAGGGATACATCAGTCCTCGCCTGTAAATTCACCTGGAGTTTGGAAAAGAGTCCTTCCAAGGTATAACTCCCTTTGGGAATGAGGACGCGATGAAACGAGGTAGAAATGTCCAGGGTGGGGTTGATGTAACCTTGTCGAATCATGTGTTCATAGATTTGCGAAGGTTTCATGGTCTTGCTATAGAGATGAAGAAAAGGGCGAGGTGTGGGATGTGTATTCACCATCACCGATTGAATATCTTGTTTTCCCACATCCACTCCCAACACCATACCATCCACTAAATAAAATATGTTTTCTTGCCAGCGTTCCACCATGGTCGTCATGAGCCTTTCCATATCATCACTGAACCATCCAATAAAGGAAGTCAATCTATCTTTGCAGACTTTCAGGTTGGATCCTTCTTCATACGCTACAGCGGGTGAATACAATTTCTTATCAGAGAGTCTATCTCCAAACAAGTAGGATTGTAAATACGTATTGGCCAACAGCTCTTTCGATTCGTAAGCATAAGGGAAATAGAATTTCTGAAACAAGCGATCCAATTCCTTCCCTTTCCATGGGAAGAGGGTGTCGAGGTTGTGGTTCCATCCTTTGGCATAATCAAAGGTATATTCCGGTAAACCATAGATGCGTAATGTCATCCCATGGGTGACATGTTTTGGACGTTGTTGATACCGACGGTAAATTGCAGAACAATGTTCCGGCGTTTCCGAGTGTATACAGGTTTGTTCATGATAGGTGAACATACCATATTCATAACTATGATTCAAAATGTGTTGCCAGAGTTGTGGGGGATTGATTTTCAACAAATACCCTTCCACGATTTTAAAGTGAAGCACGTGAAACACGCCCACTGTTGTATACGTCACCCACACCATATCAGGCAGGGGGATGGTTTGATTGAAAGCTTGCACAAAGGATTGGAGGGTATAGTATTTCGTGGGTAAATGGAATCGTAATGGACTAGGGATATGAGATAGGGTATGAAAAATCTCAAAATAGTCTCCATGCTTGATGTTGAGAATATTGGGATGCTTCCTATCCTCGGTCTTATACTGTTGTGTAGGTTTTCCGTTTCGATGCAAGACATGGGTCCCATTCAATGCATAGGGGACACTATTCTTCACAAAGAGAGCATCCTATTCCATGGTTTGTTTCTGAAGGATAAAGGAGGGAACATGAATCGTGCTGAGGGGGAATTCCAACATCCATTCGTCCCACACGTAGATAGCCACTTGTTCTGCTTTGAAAATCTCATAGGCTTTAGATTGCTGGTCCATCTTGATTTCCATATCCTCCTTGCAATCGATGGTCAGTTCATAATGATAAGACATGGATGTGATGGTCCATGTCATGGGGGCGGGGAAGATGGTATTCAAATAGGTTTCCAACGAATAATAACCTGTGGGAACGATAGAACTCCACGTCTTATCACTCTCTAAATTCTTGTAATAAAACGATTCAGGTCTAGACACATAAAATAACAGTTTGTTCTCCTTGGTTAATTGACAAAGATCCGTTTTCAACACAGTCACTTCTTCATTCACCCCACCTCGTTCACGAACGATCTCGTCAAGATGATCAGTTCCTGCAGTGGGTTTGAATTCTTTCACCATCTTTCTTAACGTTGTCAACCGTTCCTGTTTCACTTCAAAATCATGGAGAATATTCCCATACATCTCCATCAAATTCACCAAACTATGATAGACAAATACATTATAAGTGTTGTAGATATGATACTTTTCCGTAGGTGTGAAGGGAAGTGCATGTTGTCCCGTTTCATGCTGCATATCCGCACAACTGGGCAATACATTTTCTTTCCCATCTTTAGGATCGGAATGAACTAAATGATGAATGATGGGCCGTTTTGTGACTTGTTCCTTTTGAATCGATTTTCGAAAATTTTTCAATAAGATAGTATCAAACAATCGCTTCTTGGCTCCGAATCGTTTAGAGACTAAAACACCTTCCATCTTGTGTTGACGTAGGATTCGCATCATGTTGCGGTACTTTGCATTCAGTGTGTTGATATAGGTATGCAAGAAACGGGAGGTGACTAAATCAGGAGCATCGGCTATATTGATGGTAGGATCGATCTTGTGTAACTGTGTATCAATCTTGTCGTACAATTGATCAATACGGTTTCTGAACCATGCACATGTTTTTTCTTGGGATGTTGATAATCCTTTTCACGATCTTTTGGGGTGAGTGGATTTAGGAACTCCACTGGGAAAATAAATTGATTTGTCATGGTGCGTGTTGGTAAAACAAACCACTTTTTAGAGGCCAAATGTTGCAATCGGAAAAAGGTGTGTTGATACATTCTCACTGCTTTCTTCAACTCTCTCAGTTTAGGAAGAAGGATGCGAAGATTATGAAACAGGCCTACATGCCCTCTGGGAATAGGAGGTGCCTTTGCATTGCGTTTGAGAGAACTCACAAAGGTATCCGTCCACATCCACACAGCACGTGTCGTGTCATCACTCAGGGGTTGTATATCCTTATAGGTCACTGGGGGGGCCATGTAAACAGTGGCTATTTTCTGTAATTCGGAGAGGATCCCATAATCCATAGCAGACAATGTATAATTGGAAGCATGCTTCACATGAAAGGACAAACTGTTGGACGAATGAAACACTAATTTCCCCACACGAACCATTCTAATTGTTTGAATTAATTGAGCACTGAGATTTCATTTCCCAACAACCTTTCAATCCCATGTTTGGCAAAATGACAGCGGTGTAAGGGAATCACATTGAACCAATAGTCATGGGCGGGATATTTCTTTACGTCACATTCCTTTCGATGAATGGACAGACGTGTATGGATCCGAATGACATCCTTCAACGATAAATGATAGACACATTTGTCCAATAAGAGTGAGGCCGCCAAATGAGGGGAAAACACAAGGACGTAATGAAAAGCGGAGAATTCCTTGATTTGAAACAGGGAAAATTGGGCAATGTCAATCGCATAGACATTTGCTTCCTCTGTGCCATTGCATCAATAATACAAGTAGGATGGATGTGCCGTGACAGTCATCATGTTGGAAATGGTAAGACGTGTATATAATTCCAACGCTGTGATAATGGGTACTCTTTTCACTTCCACATCGGATTCAAAAATGGTGTGACGACGGACCACATTGGTCCCTTCCATCGTATAATAAGGTAAATAGGTCTTCAAATCTTTCGTATCAACCATTTTCCTCACGGTAATATAACAATCTTCGGGAATCGTATCCACATTATTCACATACCCAAACTCTTTCAAGCCTCTTCCCATGTTTCTCCTTTAGGAATAAAAAGTGGATTTTCCAGTCGTGTAAAGAAATGATTGGCTTTATTGTCATACAAATGGGGTTGAGTATTGCTCAACAAGTACACATGTTGGTCCTCATGCAGTTCCTGCATGATTACAAAATCAATAGCGGCGTACATTACCTAGAGGTTCTAAGTCTGTCACCCATGAGTTCATCGAGGCCGGATAACCTTGCCAGTGCACAAAATATTCAGTACGTCCATTCCGACGTCGGGTCTTGAGCACTTTGTCCACTTGATATAGTTCTTCCTCCCGATGAATCACTTGTAATTCCTGAGCATAAAAGGATCATTTGATCTCTTCTCCACTCAAGTCTTTGATCTTGTACATTTTGGTACCATGGGGATTCTTGAGAATGTTGGAGACAATGAACTCTTCCGTCGACCAATTCGCTTCATACCCCCGTCCAAACGTTCCTTTATCACGTGAAATACGTACACGTGCTCCCACAGGGATAGACTTCCCCGGTACTGCAAACTTTTTATAGTTTCGTCGGAGACGTTTCGCATTGTTTCGTTTCACTTCCTCGGTATTGGAGGCATTCACATCCATCGGGGTGAAACCTGTGGATGAATGGGTGCTGTGATTGTATGCATACATGACATCTGCGATATAATCCACCCAATTCTTGTGATTGGTGGCTGTAAAGTTACGTTCCAATTTATTCTTGACACTACGGTTCAATCGTTCGACATGGGCACATTTATAGGGACTGTAGATGGAAAACAATTCAATAGCGTGCTTGTCCAAGACTTCTTTCACCGGTCGGTTATAAAATTCACGTCCTTGATCCGTTTGTAGTCGTTGCGGGGTGGGAATGGTTGCGAAAATGGCTTCTAAAACCCCGACACTTCTTTGGCACTCTTGGTCTTGAGAGGGAATGCCCAGGCTTTGCGTGAAAAGATGTCCATCACCATGAGAATATACTTGTAGCCACGATTATGCTGTGCATACTTTTGATAATCGACAATATCCGCTGGAAATTGAATTTGTGGACCGCGTACACGATACGGGTACAAGGGGTTAATACGATGCAATCGAGATTTATGAAGGGTGTAGGTCGGTTGACGCATTAACCATTGTTTTACTTTTGTTTTTGAATAATATGAAGCAGCAGCAAGTGCATTGACGCTTCTGTAGCCAGCGGGATGTTTGGGATTGTAATAAATCTTCTGCAACACGTCCTCCATCGACACAATCTGTTTGGAATTGACGCGGGGGTTGAAGATAGGCGGTATTCCCGTTGGAACAACAATTAAAGCTCGCCGTGATGGTGTACTGTGTCTCTGCGCTGTCGTCTGCGCTGCCTTGGCCGCAACAACGCCCAAAGATACGCGATAAGAATGAGGAAGCAATTGGCGCGGCTGCCGTTGCCATTACTTGAATGGTGAGCCATAGGGTCCCAATTCAAGAACTCCTTTTTTACTTAAACGAGTATTGATGGATGATTTCAATGGAGAACTCTTCGTCTTGGGAGATTTGACAACAGAAAGTTTGACGACTTTCCCTTTAGATCTCTTGAGGGCGGGTGGATCTGCGACGTGAGTGAGCGGAGGTTTTGCGACGTGAGTGAGCGGAGGATTTGTTGTTTTTTCCAATCTCTTCCCACCATCATCCAAATTGAAAAATTGGCGACGAACTTTATTGAACAAATACATCCGGGCGTTCCATGCAGCGATATTATTGGCGGTAGGACGGTGACGCACAATATCTCGTGCAATACGGTCAAGATGGGCTTTTTGAGGATTCGTCATCATGTTTCTCACCCTTTGATCATCCGCTTGACGTTGTAACATGGTCGACATCAGTTTGGTAGTGTCACCACCACCACCCATTTGTTGTCCGCCACCGGTGTGTTCATTCATTTCAGATTTGGGAACCACCATTAAATCACTAAAGTCCATTTTCGTTTTATTGGGTCATTTACTTAACTTAAACACAATCATAGGTGGATTAAATAAGTTGGTGCGAAATCGGTACTCAAACGGACAATTTGTAGTGAAATCAATAAAGAGGTAGGCATAATTCTCATACTTTTGAACCAATGTCGTTAAAATATCATGCACTACGCTCATATTGCCTTTTGGGAGCATTTTCCTCATGAATTGAGCCAATTGTTGTTGATTTCTCGGATTATTGAACGCGACCAAATAATGGACATTGCCATTACGAATACGTTGTTCTTTATCACCATACAAATACTGTGTGATTTGCACTGCGAAAAACCGTTTATGATGAGATCCTCTTAAAAATAATCCCGTAACAGCTTCGTTGTTTTGAGATTCCTGTTGTAAATCATCGAGAATAATTAAATCATTTTCTTGCAATTGATCAAAATCATCTTGGGTAGGGACACCCATTTTCGAGATCACATCATGTAACTCTTTATGAAATGTACTTTCTATCCCATAATACCACCAGACTTTACGAATGGGCTTTTTAAATAAAGTATGACGATTCTTGATCATATTCGCCACAAACGTGGACTTTCCCGATTTACTAGGACCCGAGACAATCATGGATGAGTCATTCTCTAAACGGAAATCCATCTTGTCGAATCATAAAAGTCAGACATATATTCCATTCATCATGTATTAAACATAACTTAAAATTGTTTCCAGAACATAGAATCATTTCCAGAACAAAGAAGAGGTGGAATAAAACGTCCACGTGTACATTTCTTAAAGAGTGAGTTTTCAAGAGCAGTCACCATTTCACTCTTCAATGTCCTTTCCATGTCATTGGTAAGAGGATTCATATTGTACCGTGCAAATGCTTCCTTCAACATAGTGGGAAAGGCGCGACGATGGATTTCGTAGGTACTACGAACAATGAAATAATGTTCAATATAGTTCAACACAAACCACTTCTCATTGACACACTGTCCAGCTTTGTACCACGAGGATGACACATACCACTGACTCTCCTGGTTGTGTTCCACCATATCCTTGAACATTTCGAGGAATCGATTGATCCATTTCTCGGCTTGTGTTTGATCACCGTCAAAGATATGCAGCGCGTGTGACTCTTCCCGGATGCGAATGTACACGCCGAGTGCTTACGCCTTGGCATAATCCGTCCGCATCCTCCTCCTCCGTGGGTTGAGCACTCCACCTCTGAGAAAGCATGCTTGTCATCTCATCCTCCTTTTGTTTCATAAGTACAGTTCTGTTCTCTGATTGGGATAGATGATCGAGATCATCTATAAAGAGTTTGAGTTCCTCCCAATCAATGTCCTGTTTAGGTTGCACCATGCGTATCAGATTAAATAAACCACTGGAGGGAATGTGTGCCTTCTTTATATCGAGTGTCAGCTTTGTCTACTTCTTCTTCTTTTCCTCCACCGCTGTGCTCTGACATTCCTCCACCTGTTTGATACGGACTTGGACTTGATCCACAGTAAAACACAGTTTCAGAGTCTTTGTCTGTGGATTACAGTACATGCCTGTGACGCGGAAGATGGTATTTGCTTGAAGAAAGGTATTCTCCTTGAGATTGGAAAGAAGATGTCCAATATTGGCCAAACTAACCTTCTTGTTCTTTCCATTCTCCTTCATCAGGAAGATGGGCGTGTCCTGCTTCAGCTTCATAAAGACACTGTCGTAGGCCGATTTCTTGTGTACATAACCGAGACAGGAGATGAGGTTGTAGACAGATTCGGGTTGGACTTGTTTGTAGAGGGATTGTATCGCATCTTCCAACGTCTCCAAATCGCGTGAGACGGCTTGAGAAATGGTGAAGAGGGAGGAGATTTGATCGGAACCGTACCCAGCGTCATTGTACGTTTGTGCACGATATCCATAAAATCCCGTGGCAAACACGAGTTTTGAGATGTCTCGTCGTGATTGCCAATCCATCGCATCCATCATCGCATTCTCTCCGCGAATGGGATAATATCCAGTGATACCCCATTTCTTGCCCAATACCAGACGTGTGATGGGCAGAGGCTCCAACTGTGTATGTACTTTGGTAAGGTAGTTCTTCTCGGCTTTCCCATTCGTATGGAAATAGGGTTCCGTCGCTTCAACAAAGACTGGTTTCGATGTCGGTGTATCTGACGAATACATGACTTTCACCTTCTTTGCGAGAGGAGCTTCCAACGTGTTCGTACGTTTACCCATGACTGAATTAAAATGATTGAAATGGCTCAGTTTATATAGAGTTGAGCGTGGGAAAATTTCTTCTCATTGGTTGACGCCCACGCATACAAGTGCTCTGATTGGTGCTCCGTGAAATTCACGATGAATCATTCATTTTTGGTGGCGTACGGGGCTTGTCTTTTTTTGTAGGTCAAATTCACGAGATAACGCTTGATTTCATGGGAACTTGCTGAGTCATTTTACGATAACATCGGTCGATTTGGTGTGGAAAAGTACCTCAGAATTCTCGATAAATCACCTGATTTTACGAAGATTTGTAGCAGAGTGTGTTCTTCAAAGTCACAGTGAATCGATTGATATCATGGGAAAATAACACATCAAATCCGTAGTATTTTTAACGATGTCATGGGAAAATCATCCTTTAAATCTTCGGTATATCGTTTGATTTCATAGGAATTTTACTGTGTGGACGTAACGCATTCGCACTCTTCGGTAAATCGTTCGATTTCATGGGAATTTCCTTGTGCGGTTTGGTGGGATTGAGTATAGGTGTTTTGGACATATCATAATTGACTACTTCCACATCTAGTAAGGGTTTTCTACTATCTTTACGTTTTTTGATATCTTTCATCATTTTTCGACCAGATAAGAGGGAAACCAAAATGAATATGACGAGTGTAAAGAATTGTGATAGGGTTTCTTTGAATGAACCAATGAGTGAACATTTTAAATCTCCTCCGTTGGCTGTTGAAATACTGTTCACTATGGATTGAACATTGTCCATGATGACGATGTTGATGACGTAGGTGTGGTTTACTTAGTGTTTGGAGCCGATCGATGCATGTAAGGCTTGTTTGAAAGCTGCTGGGTTATCGTGATATGCCATGGCATAGGCTTGTGCGAAGGGAGTTTGTTTCTTGTTAAATTTCCGTTTTTGACCCAAGTATTTGCGAGTTTGAGGGGGTGGTTTCACAAATTTGCGGAGAATTCCTTTGTAAGATTGAATAAACTCGTGCTGTAAAGGTGTTAATTTCCCTGGATTCTCTCGCATTTTGCTCATGAGTGCTTGCATATCCTTGACATATTCCTCAGGCAATTGATCGAGATGACGGTTAATTTTCTTTTTCAAACATCCTATCCCTGAACTTAGGGATTTCAGTACATTGGTAAAGTCCTGACGTCGACTTGAACATGTTTCACACTGACACATCATCCTCTATCCCACATAACTTAGTTTACATGGCGTTCACCAAATTCATGTAGCGTGCGTGGACGTCTACATTTTGGTTGGTTAAGTGGGCAATAAACTCTTCCTTTTGAGTCAGCAAGTCACACATGCTTTCCAATGTCTCATCCAAATAGTCTCCATTGCCATCTGTACGATTGGGTTCATGAATGTGTTTATTAAATGTATCTTCCAACACGTGCAAGATGCGTTTGCTAGCATTTAAATGACGTTCATGGAGACGAATAGAATCGTTCAACAGTTGAACAATGGCGCTGTTTTTCAAATTATTCAGTTGAATAATGTACTCGTGGGAGTTGTCAATGACAGGTGAATTGACTGGGTAAAACATTCTTTCCTCCACGGGGTGTGCGTCCATGGGTTGTTGAGGGGTTCCTACCCCCACCGAGTGTTGTTGGAGAGGGGTTCCCACACCTCTTGATTCTTGTTGATCAACCTCTGGATTTCCCACTGTGTTCGACATGGCTTGGACATAACTGTTGTGATCATTGACAGGACCTGGGTAGTTATCAAATGTCACATGACTTAGTGTAGGTTGAATATTCTCTAAAGATATAGGACTCATATCAATCTCATTAGCAGCCATGGCTAAAACATCTGGAGGCAATCGATTCAATTCTTCATGTATTTGATGGACCGTATGGGTGGGATCAGGGGGAGCATCCACTCTTGCTCAATCTTCAACCATACTTTTCACGACAGCTTGCAGCATAGTGTGAGAATGATCAGGTGTTGCTTGACGTGTTGTTAAGGCGCGATGATCAGCTGGAGAGGGTCGAATTAATGCTTCTAGACTATCGTCTGCATCCAAATCTGTATTCATAGGTTGAGGGGGTCGCAAGGGCGTTGCACGACGTGAGGTGGGTGA
Organism: Prostheceraeus crozeri; assembly: GCA_907163375.1. Lineage (NCBI taxonomy): Eukaryota > Metazoa > Platyhelminthes > Polycladida > Euryleptidae > Prostheceraeus > Prostheceraeus crozeri. Next base: position 61,995 of record CAJQUW010004359.1, on the reverse strand, counting down.
TAATTGTCGATCTTGTCCTGTCAACGTAGATGTCACATTCAAAGAGGATCTCGGAACATGTTGTTGAATAATATAGTTGAGTTTACTAACATTTTCTCTCTCCATTCGCTCGTTTAAAATATGGGTATGTTGACGCGCAAATTGTTGAGCTGTCTTCCTATCAACCGTTCCATCGAGTGTTTCCCCGCATAGACATGCATAGATGAACTCTTCACTTGCTTTTATCTCTTCTTTTGTTTTATATTTTAGATGGTGTGAATTAAAAATATGCCTTCTCAGACGATCTTTTCGATAAGGACATTTACAGACAGGATATAGGGTTATTCTCAATTTTCGCAACGTCAGTGTCTCTTCACTTTCACGCGTTCCTCCCTTCATGATTGATTTTTTGGTGTGTGTTCCTGTGCATACTTAAATACATTCGTTGACCATTGAAACAAAATACTGAAATGAGCACAGATACGACTCAATGTCTCTTTGATATAAATAAGACTTGCTGCTGAAATCACACGTTTATGATACAGCTCTTGTAAATATTTCAAATGTTTCTCATTCATAAACATCCATAGTGTTCCCTCATATGAAACATCATCCTCAAAAATAGCCATGAGTAAATACACACGTCCCAAGATGGAATAGTGGTCATTCAGTATCAATTGATTCAAATAGACGGTGGACGTGTCGCTAAAGTCTTCTAATTTGAGGATATCATTGCCTCGGATGCGTTCATCGAACCAAAAATCAATAAGGATCTTCATCCGCGCTTGGTGGGAAGGAGATGTCGATATTTCTGTTGGCGTGATGTCCATCTTCCACGTTGTGGTCTTTTTCGAGAGCGTCTTTTCCGAATAGGACGATGTCGTCTTTTTCGATAATAGGGTAGGAGTAACATGATCTTATTTGAGAGAGCGTGAGGATCCATAACTTAAATAGTCACTCATCGCGGTGAGTATGCGTACAATCTCTCTCAGAAGAAAAAGGAGTACAAGTAGCATATTTTTCCAAATCCATCAACCCCAATAGCAGAATACTTATAATATGGAAAAGCAACATGATTCATACAACGACATTCTTTATTCATACTTAGTCTGTGTCGCTCACATATTCTTCTTCTGATGTCCATCCAACAGATATATATTCAAAATTAAACGTTATACAATAGACACCAAGAATCTCTTTGTTAACACTGTCCATAAATTCATAGTCCCATACGTTCTTCAGTGAGGCTAAATAGTCATCCATTTCTTGGATGTCACTTTCATAATAACGTTCACTGGCACCCATCAATGGTGGAGAACCATTTCTTTTGTATTCATAAATCGTAAATGTATCCATGGAGAGTTCACATTTAGGCTTCACTTTGATCTTCTCCTTCACATATGGAATCACTTTCTCCAACATCGCATGCGGTTGACATGTCGATTTCGGGTAAATAATGAGCTGATTTGGGTAGGTGTACACGTGAAAGTCTTCCATTACCCATGTGTCTTCCATCATGTATGTGTCTTGATCGTTTCTCCATTTTTACCTAGTTCTCCAATCGATAGGTGCTCCGAAAATGGAATGGGGCACACCCATTGCTCCGTTCTGGGCTCCGAACATGGAATGGGGCACACCCAATGCTCGGAGCAGGGGATGGGGTATTTGCAAAACTATAAAGCCAAGTCGAAAATGTTCCATCTTCATAACACTCGTGAACATGATTTACCAACGTGACGAACGTCAATTCCGACAAGTGGATCCTACTAACATACTACAACGAAGTAATTTTCAACACCAACACGATACGGATAGTGAAGGGGAAATGCTGATTGTGATCCCAGACACTCCACCACCGACCCCAGGAAGCCCAAGTCCATTACCTTCCTCACCGGACAGTCCATTACCTTCGACCAGTGATGACGACTTTCCAACGGATCTGCCATCCCACTGGGGCTCCATTCCCGATCCGGACGGACCGTATTCCCTACCCCCGACGCCACCCACCTTCGATGGACCATTTCACATCCCACCGTCACCTACATTATCAACCTCCGTCACTGACCCAGGTCCACCAAGTCTGATCAGCGAGAATCGAGAACTTGAATTTATAGACTCCGAGAAGGAGAATACTCCCCCTAGCTCCGATGACTATCCTGAACTCGATCTTCGACCCACTCGCCGTCCCTTTCGCGAACCATTGACGAACCTTAGTGCTTATTTGAACCGTCGAACAGAGGTTGACAACATCAACGAAACCATAGCAAACTGGGACAGTGTGGATTTTGTAATGGAACTCGGTGACTGGAATTTTATAATTTTCTGTAAGTGTAAAGTTTCTTTATTTTGTAACATATGTCTGTATGTGTAATCATTCTTTAATTTCTTTATTTCAATCTTCCATGCAATAAACATACATGGTAAACTATGATTATTTTTATTCTGGGGATAGTAATGGGTTATAGCACATACCATGATAGAATAGAAGTTAAAATTAATGTTAAAGATTTCATTTTAGGATTGGAAATCGTTCATAAAATTTACAAGTTAGCATTATTTTTAATGTTGAAAATGGTTCATAAAATTGACAAGTGCTAGTGAGTATTCCCAAGTAAATGATTATCAAAAATAACAGGTCATTGGAATAACATTTATTGTAGAGATGCACTTTCTTGATTCATTTCACAACATACATTATTCTTGCACACAGTACGATGTTCGGCATAGTCACTGAAGTTACAATAATGAACAATGTAAGACTTGTGGAGTTGTCCATTGTCCATCGTGGTTGATTCATGCATCACAGTGATGTGGTCAATCTTGGTCCAGGCCCATGCAGCTTCACAGGAATCATAATTTAAATACAGTGCATGCACATAAAATCGATAGCGTAGTTCAAAGCAATAATGAAGGAGAATCTCGACCACATCTGACAGCGCACAGTGGTACCCATACTGTACCTTGGCAGCTTGAGTTTCTGTGAGTGCTTTCCTTCGGTGTAAATGTAACAGGGCTCGACGGTAAGCTTCTTTCCCTTCATACTGGTAATGATTCATCCAGTGACATCCGCGACGCATATGTTCCTTATAGCCAATCCTATACAGTTCACTATCCCGCATACATGAGACGAATATATTCCAATGAGAGTCAATGCGTTGAGACCATTCGGGGAGAGCAATACTATCCATTGTCACTTTTTCCAAGAGTTTGATGCTTTTCAACCAAGCTCTTTCCATCTCCGATACTCCATTCCCTACAATCAGTTCCGCGTCTCCATACTCGCGTGTCATTTAATGGACCCAGCAATTAAAACGGTGAATAATCACACTCTCTTCTGCACCACATTTCCCAATCACACGTGGATTGAGACCATGAATAAAAGTAGTCGCAAAAACATCACACACCGATGTCTCATGTTTGATAAAGTCATGGAAGCGCGATATTATGGTCACATATCCGGTCGGTTTATCGTCTCTTGGCGTATAATGACACCAAATGGCAGCGACTTCCTGCATGGGATCTCCTTCCGTATCAAATACGATGAAATTGCGCACCGGCTTCTTCTGCTCCGCCCACCATTGTTGTACTTTAGGATGATAAAATGTAATGGTATAAGAACCTTGCATGAGCTCGCCCAAATGCTGAATCCGACGCATCGTGAAATGATTCTCACCTTGTGTGTCTCGACTTATATACCCGTCCCTAGGGTGGTGTACAACATGATTGGTTTAGCGATGATGATGTCTCCTTCGACGTTTTCCTCCTGACATTTTATTCGTTAAAGCACTTACGCCTGCGGCACCGGCTGCACCCACTGCTCCCAACGCTGCAGCTTTCCCTGCGGCAATAAGTGCAGGGATGAGGGGTGCTAAAAATGGGAGGATGCCTCCTCTTTGCCTACGACTCCCGCGGTAGATTCCACCCTTTTGTCTACGACTACCACGGTAAATACCCCCTTTCTGACCTTCGCCTTTTTGACGAGGGCTTCCGCGATAAATACCTCCACGTTGCATGATTACCGTGATAGGCTAGATGTCCCTACTTAGTTCTTCATTAATAGTTTCCCTAACGTCTTTAACTTTCCCAACTTGTTCCTATTTAGATCGCGTTTCAACCGTTGCCATTCTTCCTTTATCATTTGATTATTGGATTTATAACGTGGTCGCCACGCTGCTGTCAACAACGTATTGCCCAAATGACGTCGAATCAATTCGCCTTTATGTCTCTGAAGAGCTTCACGCCCTCTACGATGCATTTGAGATTTTATATACCGTTTCACATGTCTTACAGTTCCTCCTCTCTGGCGCCGTTTACGACGTGTCATGATTAATGTTTACGCTTCCCAATCATAACTTAGTCACAAAAATAGTAGATTGATCACTACATTTATTCATCATCCAAATCCACATTATACGTGAACCAATTCAATTGGTTCTTAAAAACAATGGGTTCAGAGGTCTCCCTCGTTTCTTACTAAAGTCAAATGAATATTTGCGTGGGTCCCGATTTCTATTCTCTGGTCGAAGCGAGGCTTGGGGGACACTATTCACTTCCTTGGACGGATTCGGTTGACTCTAATATATCCGTTTCAACTTTTCGCGCTGATTTCTCCATATTTTCTTGCCCACATGCTCCTTATGCAACGAGACAAATTGACGGACCTTCTCTTCCTCCACGTCACGGTGCAGCATCTCACTACAGACACATGTATAGACAAAGTTGTCGCGTGCCTCATTCGTCTTGCTCTCGCACCACGTCGGATTGCTTCGACATACCTCCTTATGATGTTTGCAAACATGCTCCCATAAGAATAATGCTTGGTACATGTTATGACACCAGGGACAGCGTGCCAACTTCACTTTTGAAAAGTCGTACGGATATGAATTCGTACTCTCCGACTCCACTGGGCGATTCGGGTCCAAGGGTTCGGTGGGCATATACATGCTCAAATAGGGACATAAATGTTCATCCCATTCATTCTCCTCCTCCTGAATCTTCTCATCACAGTACCTGCACCGACCCACACATGGGTGTTTATGGTAAGCTTCCATATTATAGTCTTGTTTGCAAAGCATGTAGGTGAACTCACTCTCCTTGTCACCCCAGTAACCCCTATCCAGAAAGCACCAATGATCGGTAGTCCACCAATTCCCACAACGATCGCAATACTCCTTCCCTGTCTCCTTGCGTCCATGACTGATGCATTGTGAAAACAGTCGGAAGCGCTTATTGCAAAACTCGCACTCATAATAGGGTTGAGGGCGGGGACGGACTGTGGTTCGCCTCTTCTTTGTTGGTGGCTCCATTATATCGTTGTTCAGATAATGTATCTTACGTAAACAATGAACCAAACCCAATGTCAATCTGCATACACAAGATTCCCCCAAAATAACGACACTCCAGTTGAGAACGTAACTTCTTCTGCAACGAATCAATCAGTTCTTCCACGTCCCAATCGTCACCAATGTTCAAATAGCGATAGTACACGTCCAGTGCACCTTTGGGGAACTTTGCAGATGTTCGATTATCAAACAAGAAGCGTGGTCCATACAGTATTACATTCAACAACTGGATACGAAGCTCTGCAATAATCTTCTCTAACGACACAATCTTCTCCTTTGTCGGAATAATATACAGTGTATTACAGTCTCGTTCCACAATAAAGTCTTTCGATGAATAAGGTGTATGGGATATCTCCTCCTTGGGATGTTGTGTCTCAGCCAGAGGGCGTAATCTATCCGTTAATGTTGTCGACATATGATGAGAATGATTTTCTCTGTCAGCGCCTTTACTTATATATCTTGCCGTGACTCATCAAATGCTCAAGTGCTCGGCGCCACGTGCTCCGATTGGTGCTGCGCTTCCTGTCCTCTTAGCCACCAAGTGCGCCGATGCGTGGGCGTGTGCTCCGATGCATGCTCCATTTCCTGTCCTCTTAGCAACCAAGTGCGCCGATGCGTGGGCGTGTGCTCCGATGAAAGGGGCAAGGTTATGTACTTTAGTGAAAATAGTCCGGACAGGGGCATGTCTGTACTACTTGCAATAAATCCTGTAGGTGATACATACTTCAAATGTTAGCTATGTACACCCATCAAACAGAATTACTCAGTCGTTTTTCTCGGAATTACAACTTTATGAATCATACTTTTACACAGCTTGCAATTGAGGCCTCACCTTCTACAAGAGCCAAAAATGAAGGCTTCCGGTGTCCGAAATGGATGGGTGGAAATCAAAAGCAGATTAGCAAACGATTGGAAACACTAATACTACAGATTAGTGTTCAGCATTACTAGAATGACCACCATTAGAGCATTACTCGAGTAGCTCACTAGAATGAAATATCAATGTATACAATATTGAATACGCTATTTTATAAGATGAGATGCAGCTCTACAAAAAAACTTGCATAGTTACATATTCCTAAAGTACATCATTTACGTAGACTTGATAATTCATGTTATCCAGTAAGATCAATTAGGCTATAGAAGGCCTATCAACCTTTTACGACTTTGAATAGAATAGAATAGATAAATCTTTATTGTCTCAATAAATCAATGAGCACATTACATAGAAAGGAAGTACATGACAAGTGAGAAATGATAAAAGAAATAGTAATACGTACATGTACAGGGTGCCCAGGAAAAAAACAGTAATTTCGTTTTCAGGTGATGATGAAAGTCACTCGATGATCAAAGACTTACTCGTCGCTTCACATGAATTGATCAGATATCTATGGTAATCTTTGTGATTCTCTTTCTCGAATCAAACTATAACTTATTGAATTGATCGCCCAGATTTAAGTTATGCGTTCAGTTCAACACGTTATCATTTCAAGCCATCATGCCGCAACTGACTGACTTGCAACGTCAAGTGATCGTTATCTTCAAAAGTGAACATCCTACATGGGGACTTGGACGATGTGCTGAAGTTCTTACTAATTTCTTTTCTGAAATTTCACGAAATCAATTTTCGTTAGTGGCTTCGCGACTGAGGGATGATGGTGAGGAGGAGGCGATCGTGAGAAGACGTGGCTCTGGAACATCGAGAAAGTTTGACATTCCGCTAAAACAATCGGTGCAACGACTCGCCATAACTCCTGAAGGATCACCGACTCGCGGTCATCACAGTCAACGACAGATCGCTGCTCAGTTGAATATCTCCAAAGGCAGTGTCTTCAATATTCTGAAGGAGTCAGGTCTGAAGTGCTACCGAAGAATCAAGTGCTATGGCCTAACTGATCATCACAAGGAGCAAAGAGAAGCCAAAGCCATGGCAATGATCGACCGCTTCGAAGAAGGTGATGGATGGAAGAATGTCTGGTTCTCAGATGAATAATCTTTTATGCTCCGAGCTCCAATCAACAGACAAAACGAGCGCATCTACAGACAAGTTAGTGTGAAGACGGACATCGAAGAAAAGGACCTCTTGGTCGAAATTGATCGCCAGCAGCCGTCCATCATGTGCTATGGTGCGGTATCATGGCATGGTAAAACAGAAAAGATTTATCGAAGGATGGGCGCCTGATCAAGGACATCTGCCGCCCTCCCGACGGAAGAAGAAAACCGTCAACCAAACGGTGTATATAGAGGAAATGTGCCCGTTGATGTTTTCCGACATTAATCGTGTGATGGGCGACCAGTGGACTTGGCAGCAAGACGGTGCAAAAGCACATGCTGCCAACGAAACGATTGCTTGGCTCAGATGGAATACTCCGGACCTCATCTTTCCTTCAGATTGGCCATCTAAGAGTCCAGATCTGAATGTCATGGATTTTTGCGTTTGGTCACTGCTCCTTTCTCGTCTGCAGTCAGTGCGATCCGAAATAACATCTATAGAGACACTGAAGGATGTTTTGACTAATGCATGGAATGATATCTCCGTAGAGATGATTAGATCAGCGACATCAGCATGGATATACCGCTTGAGGCGCTGTGTGTTAGCTCACGGAGGCCATTTTGAACACTTGTAATAGCGGTTAGTGTCATCTTTATTTTCTTACATGATGAAAAAAAATTTTTTGGAAATTACTTTTTTTTGCTGGGCACCCTGTATATGAAAGCAGTGTTAAGGACAAAACTTCACAAATGAATCTCGGAGACACCTAGTGCGAGTAAAAGGTTTCCTTAAAGGTATCTTGAGTCTAGAACGAATTGGCCGTTCCTCAAACATACGTCTGAGAGAATGATCCTGAGACATGCAAATGTTATGAAATGGATTTGTACATAATTTAGTTGTGGCATTCAACAACGGAGAATTCGAGGAGTCATGCGGTAAGTCAACTTTTCTGTACACACGGCGTTCAACATACATCAACTCTCGAAAAAGATATTTAGTTAAATTGCAAAAGCTGGGATATGCATATGACAGTAAACTTTGCATACACGAAACATACACTTTTTGAGTTATATACGTTGGACAACCAGACCGTTTCAGATTTATAATGATATAAACTCTCCGAGAAGCAGCTTTCACTATGTTGTACACATGATGATTCCAAGTCAAGGTGTTGGAAAATGTCAGGCCAAGAAGGGTAAGCCGTTCAACTGTTTCTATAGCTTTACCATCGGATGTTAGAATTGGGCCTAAATTGATGTTCTTGTTTGTGACAATATCGAGAACCCTACACTTAGCTGTATTTAGAGGAAACTTCGCAGTTTCAGACCACAATTCAAGTTCGCTCCATTCCATCTGCAAATTATCATTCTGTGACTTGTCAACAAAATGCAGTATAGTGAAGTCATCAGCATATTTATACACCATAGAATTGGAATTCACTACAGAGAAACTGCTCACAGCGATACAGAACAGTAGGGGCCCCAGGACACTTCCCTGAGGCACCCCACTACAAACGGAAGTCCAAGAAGAGAATTCATTGCCTTTTCGTACTCTTTGTGTTCTCGAAGTTAGGAAGTTCTGAATCCAGACACGTGGCTCAAAGGGAACAATATGTAATATAGTCGACATTGTGAACCCATGATCCAATTTACCATGGGCCTTGGAGAAATCTGAACTCAACATTCGAACAGCACCAGATTGTGTGTCAAGATGTTTGAGAATATCGCGATTAATCAGCGTAAGGGCACAGGTTGTACCACGTCCATTTCCTGGTATATAAGCAAATTGCTGACTGTCGAGGTTATCTTCGATATATGGAATAATCCATCTTCTCGCCACAAATTTCTCTAGAACCTTGGACAATATAGGTAATAGGGAAATAGGTCGATAATCTGCAAGATGCTCTGGGTGAGTCTTTTTAGGGATTACACAAATATTGGATGATTTAAAACACGATGGCACCACACCATCTTCCAAACTTTTGTTAAAAATCACAGTTATTACCGGTGATAGCACAGACGCAAAATTCTTGAATACCCAGTATGGAAGCCCATCTGGACCACATGCCCTCCGTCGAAGTTAGATAAGATAAGATTTTTTATTGTTAATAAATATGCATTAAAAGAAGTGAAACACAAGATTAACGCAGGTCATGGCCAGCATGGCACTTATAGACGAGCGGACAGTTCTAACTCCACTTCAAATTCCGTCAAAGAAAGTGGATGAGTTGGCAAGTTAGTTGGTATAGTAGGGAAAGATGATGATTCTGACATAACCAACGCAAAGTAGTCATTCAATTCTTCCACATTGAACAAATCGATAGGTTTTGATATATTATTACTTCTTGATAGTTTACGTAGAGCATTCCATGTATCAGCTGGCTTTGCAAGTTTCTCAATTTTCGAGAAGTAACTTGACTTCAGATACTTGATAGTGACAATGACTTCCTGTCGAAGGCGCTTGTACTTTTCCATCTGGTTGTTATGGAAGGCTTGGTCTCTGTCATCCATCAGTATTTTCAATGTAGAACACATCCATGGAGGATCGTCAGATCGAAAACGCACGGTCATTCAGGAAAAAAAAATTATACAGAGCTCTCAAGTGACTGATAAATTCATCTTCAGGATTGAAACGATCAATCCAATCAACAGAATTGACAAACTCATAGAAGTAGGCCAATTTTGATTTCGTTATCTTGCGGACCGTTTTCTTCTGAATCTTTATGTTATTGCAAAACGTATGGCTTTAGGAAGTTTCCAAATAACCAACCCATGATCAGATTTGCCGATTGGAGGTAGAACACTGGCTTTAGTATCAAAACAAAAGTTAACGAAAATCTGATCGAGAATATTTTCATTTCGCGTGGGTGAACAGACGACGGGTTTCAAAAGGGTAGTACATTCCACTTTGTTGTAATTATGACGTAATCCATTGAAATCGCCACATAGTATAATGTGCGGTTTCTCAGAGCTATGTGAGACGTGTATTATTTCCATTATTTCAGTAATACACTCGATACATTCACCATCACGTGGTGTATCGTTCCAAAATGGATGATACAGACATACACGTATGATTAGTAATGATATATTGCAAAATAACAGAGGGAGTAATTCAGTCGCGCATTGATTGAGGATGGGAACATCGTCATGACTTATAAAACGGTAACGAAGGTTGTCGTCAATGTAAGACATTATTCCTCCACCATTTCGGTTCCTGTCCTTCCTCACAATAGAATATCCTGAGATTTCCTGCAACTAGAATCCTGATAATATCCTGAGACTTTATGGATAAATCGTCTTTAAAAATTTTTCCTCTTCACTGCCTCGCTGTCATTATAAAATTCTTGCCAATTGGTCAATTATAGTTTGACAAGTTGTTTCGGCAATTTACTTCTCAAATAACTCATTGAGATAAATAGAGTTTTTTATCTGATATAATAAATACTGAATAATCTACTGTATACATGCTCATTTTCTTCATAGATAAAATCGACGAAGCTTCATAGCTTCATCGACCTACGTATACTGTACTTGAGAATGCATCCCTTTGTTTAAATCAAGAACCTAAGAAAAAAATTACTTTCCACATTTTCTGATTTCGATGTACATGTATGAATTTTTATGGAACATGCCACTGCATGACTACTGCATAATTGTTTGTAAACAATATCTATGGACACTGAACAATCCATGATTTGTGTGAAGGCGCGGTAAATGCAAATCACACGCGGAATTTTTTCACGACTAAAGTCGAGCTTCAATTTTAAATGCTGTCAAGTTTAGTAGGCGAGCTCATGACAACTAAGTCTCCCCACCTGTGATACAATTCTTCTCTTGCTACTTAACATGTGTTCTCTTTCTGTTTGCCATGCTTTATTTAGATGTCTAATGACAGCATATGCATCGAAAAAAGCAACTGATGCTTTCAATCGTTTTATCTAATGCTGAGATTCAGTGCAACGAAGTAGGTAATCAGCGATCTAAATAATAGCGAATAGAAATCTTCACATTCTCTGATCGGCATGATATTGTGCATGTAGTCAGGTTGCTTTGCTGTACATTGTATCCAAGAATTATTGTTTCTTAATGAGAAATCCGTTTAATGGCGATGCTTCTTGTTTCGTGAAAACTGTGTGTTTCTATTATGTCCGAAAAGATTTTCTGCTTCTTGTGTCTTATGAGTGTTGTGAGTGTTGCATCGCAACATTATCTAGTGCTTGCCTATCATTTTACTCCAGTTTTGATACATGAGAGCATATATATCTTTCGTTAAAAATTTTCTTCATTATACAATAATATAGTCCTAAAGGCTTATAAAGTCAGTCAAATTTGCATAACGAAATTGAAAGGACCCTGCGCCGGTAAAGCCTAATTAATCAACCTTTAATTCTTTCATTATTGGGACTTCTATCGCAATTTTTTAGCTGTACACTGTAAATCGCTGGATACGAAAATTACATACAAACACATGCCAATATCCCATACAATTTGAAACTAACATCTGATACGAGATTCTCGTATATTTACAGACATCTGGTATGTTTTTCATACGAAATCTCACTTACTTTTGTATGTGATTGGTATGTAGCGATACGAACTATTCTACCTGTGATTGGCTGTTTTACGATGAAATACGAGTTGTTGGTATGTTTTATATACGAGCCCGATGCAAATTCGTACTCATTCGTATGTGTTTCGTATGAAGAGATTTGAGTCAAATAGCAAAAAATAAGTTATATTACATACTACTGTCAAATATCATTTTTTCAGTAATACCAGTCGTGAATATTTCTTTGTGAAAGTGTGGTATTTAACTAGATTAGGTTTATTGTGATATTAAAGCCGTATGCCATCGTTGCTACTTGTCTTATGGCATTCACAAAACTCGTAATTATCTCATTTCCATGAGCTAAGTTGATAAACATCATTTCATTCAAGCGATATTTTTCGTGCTATCATGTTGACTTATATATATCAAACATAACTACTTTTGCGTTCATAAATTGCAATGTTTTTTCTTTCGGATTGATAATATGCTTGATTTCAAAATTACATTATGCATAATTGTTGATGGTTAAACACTTATTGATTATTTATGAAATGCCTTAGACTTACATGTATTAAAATCGAATTCACTATTGTAAGTTTGACTATTAAATGTTATTATCTTACTACTTACAAGGCAGTAGTAACATTAGTGTGATCTTTATTGATAAAAGGCCTGAAATCAAGATACTTTGGACATGATGATGCTTTCCTTTAACATTGTGCTGGCATGACTTTAGAATGTAAAGCATACCACATTTGAAATAACATACGAAAAGCATACAAATATATACCAGGTGAATACAGAAATATACCAAAAAAATATTTTGGTATGCATCCTTCGTATGTGAATGGTGTTAAGCGATTTACAGTGTAGGCATGTTTTCGCTATGAAGAAGTTTGCTATCCATGCATGTTACGTGCTTAGAAACATATGTTCCGAAATATGGAACACACTCCGTTTAAGCCTGATAAGAATACGAATTCATGTTTTTAGCATTTGTGAGCAGGCGCGTACCCAGGATTTTCGTTCGGGGGGGGGATGATATTTGAATACTGAACTCAAAAATTTTAGAACTTGTATGAATAGACCTAGTCGATTTAGCTGCATGTGATTTACCTGTTGAATCAAGACAAATCAAATATCATATACACTTGCGCTCAAACAAAAAAACAAAAATATACAAAAAATACAAAAATCCGTAAAACTGCGTTCAAAATATATTAACAGAATGTATATACTCGTACATATAATAGTACCGGTACGTGCATATCTCTCATGCATTCATTAGCCTAGGTATTCAATAGATATTATAAAAATGGATGAATAAAACGGATAATAATATGATGCAAATTTATTCTATCAATCGCAATCGAGAATCAAATATTCTCGCATATTCCTGTACAACGGAATCGTAACACAACTTAATGTCCTTGTGAACGGCCAGGAGTGCGAGTCCGTTTAGACGCCTTTGGCCCATCATTGCCCTATGATGGGTTTTAAGTAAGCGAAGCAGGCTGAAAGATCTCTCAGCTGTACATGTTGTCACTGGGGTGACCAAAAAAATGGTTAGGAGTTTATGTACATTTGGATAGAGATCCTTATCACACTCTCTCAGCGCCTCCGTCAAGCTGAGCTCCAATCGATTAGACGATGGCTGTTGTCGCCAAAAGTCTTGCCAGCGTTCAAACTCTGCTGACATCTTACACATTTATCATGACCGAATCAGTGGTACAACTATGAATTGGAAATTAGTTTGGGGGCATCGCTTGCCGACAAAATTTATTCAAGTGCCGACAAACAAAAAATACAGAAGAGCTATAAGTATTACTACCGTGTAATCGTATTAATGCCAATAATGATGGCTGATATTCACGTAGGCCAGCACATTCAAGTGATTCACTTTTTTCCTCAAAATGTTTAGTTCATCAACCTATTTGAATTATTTCCATGCTTCGTTGAATCATCAAAATCTTAAGATAAATCTATGTAACCTTAACAAACTTAGAAATTACAATAATCAAACACATTTCGTCTTGTTTCACTTCTCTCTATAAGATCTTTTGGCGGTTCTTTGACGTAATCTGATCCAACCGTTCCTTAGTAGGCCTATCTAATCAGCAATCGACTCTTCCGTCAATGACATTTCCTCAGAGTGGGTTACGCCTTGGCTACAGACATCAGATAAATAACGGATCATGATTCTTTTGTGTATTTTGCAAGTATATTTTGGTCCTTAATTCCTAACCTAACTACCCTCAATGTGAGAAGGAACCACCCTCTCACGATCGGAGCTGCTGGCGAATTGAGTGCAGCATTAAACTTCCGTCTCATCCATCAGGTCGGTCCCTCTCGAATGGTTGGTTCGATCAGAGTACCTGTTAGATTCACTGACTGTCGAAGTCGCTGCATTCAGCACTCAAAACCCCCAGACAGGTCATCCGATCAAGGTAGGGGCGGAAAAGTCAGACTAATTTATTAAGGTGGCCAACTTAACTAGGGGACATCCTACTGCTATTGGCCTAGTCGGTGATGCATCTAAGCCCATGAGTTTTTCTTCCTCCGACTGCTTCGTTAGCGTTACTCTAACACATTCCCGCCAAAGACAACCACCCAGGAATGATTCCCGGGGCCGAGGGTTGTCACGTCGAAGTAAGTCGAATCTGCAACCAGAAGCGACGCAGCGGCAGGGCTCTGTTGCCGCTGTGGAGGTTACTCCGTACCGTATATTGCATCACCGACCTTGATTGAGATTTCATCATTTTATTGCATTGAAAATGCAAATCACTCATAAGCATACATGTACTTACTCTTCAATTAAAATATAATTTGACAAATAGAAATGTTCACTATATAGACTGCAGCAAGTCAATGTGATAAACTGAATCTGTCTGTAGCTACGACTAAATTACTTATAAGTCAAGCCATGCTTCTATGAACAAATGAAACGCGAGAAACTTGGCCTAGGCATGTTGATTGGAAATGTGGTGATAAACAAAACATGTACGCACGGATCAAACTCACCTCATTTCTTCAGTTAATGGATTAAACAGCCGCTGGAAATTGCATCCTAATATCTCCAAATGTGTTATCACAACAGGAAGTCGCAACGATTCTCGCTGAATCGCCTCTTTATCATGATAAACAAAGGTGTTGAATATTTCATTTACCGACAATAAAAGCAAAACTCTTCGCCCACTTTCAAGAAATATCAACAAAGATACATTAAATTCCGACCTAGGAACTTGGAGGGGAATAGGATTAACGACTTTCACATATTTGTCGATGACATAATCACCTGCCTCATACCCATACCCGTGTATCGTGAAAGATGAAAGAGAAATTTGATCAACAGTCAAAATTGATAGAAACTTATAGAAATTTATAAGGTATATATTCAAGTGTTAAATCAAGTATTATTGGTCTGAAATTGAGTATTTTTATTTCAAAATAAAGGATGATTTATTAATTTTTACGAAAGTCGACACTCGATATTTTCACATGCTCAGTATGCCTAAGTTTCTCCCTTTTTCATACCACTTAGAGTTTCGAATTTCGGGGGGGATGCATCCCCTGCATCCCCCCTTCGGTACGCCACTGTTTGTGAGGCCATCTACATCATAATTATAGAAGTTATAGAAGCAAAAATCTATTAATTATGACATTTTGCAATCATGCAACTGATTTCGCCATCACAAAAAATGAACAAAATGATTTAAATGCTGAAACTTTGAATGCAAACTTTATCACGCTAAAATTAGAAGAGTATTAACTAGCCAACACTGTCCTGTTTGATGCTGTCCCAGACCACCTGATGTATTGTCCCCACTCCATCCCAGAATTAGGGAGCATTGTGACATTTCCATGACAATAACAATAAGTATGTCTGAGTTATTTACATTTCTTTAAATTGCAGAAGTCCATGCCTGAGCGCTAATACGTACTCAGTACTTCAGTCCTCGCGCAAAGAAAAATATTGCAATAAAGAAAAGTATAGAGGATTTTGTCAAAAATGTCCCACACCTCCACAGTTTCCCCTGATGTTCAATTTTTCGACATAAATTTGTTTTTACTTTCTTCCACGCTTCAGTTTCATAGAAATCAAATCGTGTGCTGTCTCTCAGACATGGAATGAATGCATTTCGTTCATTCTTGCAACGTGGACATCCAACAATGAAATGATCGATATCTTCAATTTCATCTTGATCACAGAATTTACAAGTACAATCTATATAGGTCTCTCTCTCTCTCTCTATTTAGTACACTACAAATTCTAGTTCATTTAAGATTCATGACACTAAGAATTTCTACATACCTTTCTATAATGTTTATGGAAAGCTAAGAAAATGTATTAGAAATGCAACTCTAAGACAGCGCTACATTACATATGAGGAAATAATTATTTCCTCTTCTTACTGTCTTTGAGTTGCTATTTTCTTAGCTTTTCATAAACATTCAAAAGAATTAGACACTTTTTCTAATGAGCGGTAACCTAGCTACAGCAATGACTTGTCCTAATCTTGGAGACGACGTACATGTGGAACTAAGACGACAAACAATTCTGTTTTTGCAACCTTTGATAGAGTGCAACTGTACAATTTAGTATCCTCATTATAACATTGAATGTCAAATTATCAAAATTGATCAGCCAACACTCTTAGATTTCAAAATGATGTGTTTCTTGTGTGCTTCATTTCCTACACTATAAACCATCAGCCACAAATCCGATGAAATGCTTGCTACCAAATGAGTTATTGCTTTTCACATGGTAGCGCATCTTACTATTTGGCAGCAAAGCTACCAGACCTGTATGGTGCCTACCGGATGCTTTTTTCAAGTCGATTAACTGCCATGTTAATAAAACATACCTAACTGTATATCAAACAATTTCCATAATATTGTATCATGAATGTTACCAAACTTCTACAAATAGAGGAGTTGAAATCAATGCCATCGGTAATTGTTTATCCGATTGTCATCTGAATTCTCCATGATCGATTTCAATTTAGTCTCATTTCAAGTTTTGTTTTGTTGATACAATATGGTTGATAATGCGGATGTCCTCAGGCTCTGTGTTGGATTCCTCTCTACCCGAGAAAAAAAGTGTTGTTTACTTTTGAAATTGTCTTAAAATACTAAGATATTTTCATGACAACTCAACATCGGTGCAGCCAACGACATTTAAAGTTTGAAGTTTTTCGTAATAAAAACTAAATTTTAAATGTTTCATGATATATTATTTCTATAAATTCGTGCATATTTTTGAAGCACCGTTCCCTGTTACTTCTTGAATGATGCATTGCCAATGCGACGCATATATTGCGAATTATTTTAGGTACTTTTTACAGGATATAGACAACTTTATTCCACCAATTATTACTAGGTGACATGCCACGCGTAATTCACGCGTTATTACGGAACACCCCAAACATCCGTGGTTAAGGACATTCTATTCTTCTACCCGCGTACATACGCGCTGCACTAAGAGTCAGAAATCACTTGATCTGATGCTGTTAAAACATGTGAATGTTTATGAATGCGCGCGGGCAAGCGTTTATAGTTTGCGCGTCGTCTATAACGGTTGTCTGCGTTGCCGCTTGAACCACGGATGAACCGCTAAGCATATTGTGTCTTCCCTGAGCATGAAATTGAGGTCCTATCACATTGTTTAGCCTCTGATACATGCAGACACATGAGACGCAAAGTCTATATAATAGGACTGCCAACTATACTAACTTATATAACAGATGTTGCAGCAATGTCCCGCATAGCCGCGGATGTTTAGGGTCATGTGTAATTGCGCATGGTTCACGTCTGAATTACGCGTGATTGAGCGTGGCATGTCACCTAGTGATAAGTCATTCCATAAATGTGACAGTCTCAAAAATAATGTTCCCTAGCCGCATAGGTCCTATATCATAGACAGATAAGCATTTCAAAATGAAAAGGTTACAAAGCGAATTGATGATCTCCGCAAGCAATCTCCGCAAAAAACTGAATCTTTTCATGTAAAAATTTCCACTGTATACAGAGTACTCTTTTGATTTGACACTCTACCTACATATACTTTCTCAATGATTGCAGTGCTATGATTGTCAATGTTTTCGTAGTTTGATATTGTATTTTCCATCAGTTCAATTAGAGCAGTTGTTGTAGAGTGTCCGCGTCGGAATCCATGTGAACAGTTACTGTGAAGTTCGAGATTCATCAAGGACAACTTTTTTCCAATTTTTTTGATGACACACTAAGTAGGTGGATAGGCCTGATTTTGTCAATTTTTGGAGGTGACGCTTTTGGTAGAGAATGAATGATGGCTGTTTTCCATGGTGTCGGGAAAACTCGCTGTTTCACGGAACCAGTGAATATGATTTTCAAAGGTTTCAGCAAACAGGCAATCATTTCCTCGTATATGCAAATGGAAGTATTATCGATTACTGCTGACTTTTTCCATGATATCCCCTTGAGATGGTTGAATATTTGTTCCTCAGTTATTTCAGGACACCAGTGATCATCTGCGATACAACGCGGCTCTTCAGGTCTTGTGCTAGAATATTTCTCTTGAAACCTAAGTAATATGGTATCTGATAACTTGGTGGAGTCACCTAATTCAGCAATGAGGCAATCCCAAGTACTGTTAATATCACTTACCTCTTTGCCTGCAATTTCTTCCGTTACTTTTTATATGCATTGACTTGAATCTTGAGCCTTTCTGATGTAAATTTCATTTGACTTGACTATTTCCTTTTTGACTTTTCCTTCAAATGTACATACTTGTCCCAATAGTTTTGGTGATGTGCCTGCCAGCGTTCATCGATTAGAGCTTTAGTCAGTGGTGTTATAGCCAACCCTTATCGCGTTGCGTCAATGCAGTTTTCTTAGGAATACATGCATCAGTGCCAGTATCCAAGATGTCATGAAATTTTAGGCACAACTTATCAGCATCACTTGAGGTGTACGTGACTTATTCCCATTCAATGCTACTTAGAAATCTCCTTAAAGAATCTAGGTTGGATTTCCTGTAGTTATATTACAATATGGTTATCCTTTCCTATTTTGTCAGACATAGGACGTACGGAGCTGATAAGAATACTCAAGTGGTCAGAATTTCCGATTTTGCCATGCATTAGGTTTGGCGCCATTTCAAATTTGCCTCAATTTTGATCATGGCGGCTCCTCAACGTTCATCGAAGTTAGTGGCATTACGAAGGTAAGTTCGATAAATTTCTCATCATATATTTCTGGTTGGATATATTTTATTGTTACAAGAGCAGTATTATATCTCTAGTTGATATATTTCATAATAAAATCGAGTAATTATTGTAATGTTTCTAAAAAAAAACGTCATGCATTCACGTGAAAAATTTGACAAAAACTCTTACGTTTACCTCTATGTTTCATGATTATAATTGTCATCTGCTGCTGCATATAATTATCAAAAGTTAGGCTAGTTGTATAGAAATATACTTCATTATATATTATTTGATGATAATGGAAGCTAATATGTAATTGATAACAGGTAAATAGGGCCTATTGTAGCATAAAATGAAAAATGAAAAATGTTCAGTGAAAGTTCCGAACACGTTCACTTGAGATAGTGATCGACATCTGTACCCCTAAGCTACGACGCTTATAGCAAGCGTATGTATACAATAGGAGTGTGATTCTTGCATGCAGACACCGAGCAGTCTATAAACTATCAGCTGAGTGACTTCACTTTCTTTTTTTCAGACTGACTGATGTGTTGGGTGCGTTTGATGAAGGCGATGCACCAAGTACAAGTGTCAATGTTATGCATCCTCCTGGCGATGGTTCAACATCCGATCGAGAAAGTGGTGATGAAGAAAATGCTGATTTGAATCGACTACCGAGATCTTTGCTATTGACTTCTGTTGAGCTTGACTGTCAGGGTGACGTCGAAAGTGAAGATATGCAGGTACCAAAACCCAAGAAGAGGAAGGTAACCAAAAAACAAACGTACAAGTGGTTGAAACAAGAAATGAATGAAATATCTGAAAGCTTTGAAATGATAAATAGTCTCTCTGAAATATCGGTTGAAATGATGAACCTATGACGTACTTTCGTCTCTTATGGGATAACGACGTTAGGGATTTCATATTGAAGGAGACTATGGCTTATTCTGGAGAATCGATTACAGTACAAGAACTTGATGCTATTTATGGGGTCTTAGCTGCTTCAGGAGTGGTTGGTCAAACAAGACGACGTGATTATTGGTCATCGAAAAAGCTGAAGAATAACCAGGCAATTTCCAGTTCAGTAGCTGTAAACCGATTTGAGAAAATATTCTCTAACCTTCATTTCGTGCCAACGGACAGCAATTCCAATAATGATAGGTTTCAGAAAGTTCGTTTACTTTTCTCCATGCTGATCAGAAGATTCATGAGGTACGCTCCGAATGGAAATGCATACTCAGTGGAGGAAAGCATGATTCCTTACTACGGCCGCCATGGCTGTAAACAGTTTCTCAAGGGGAAACCGTTGAGGTTTGGGTTCAAATGCTGGGTACTGGCGACGTCACAAGGTTATTGTTGTCACATAGAGCCGTATCCGGGATTCGCAGAGGCTGTAACTGACGATTATGAAGTGCTGGAAATGCTGTATTTTATCTCTACTACTGACAACTTCTTTACTTCAATTCCCCTCCTGACCAAGTTGAAAGCTGATCTAAACATCATTTCAACTGGAACGATTCGTAGAAACCGCGTCCCCAGCAATCCTGTCGATGAGAACGCATTGAGTGAAAGAGGAGATATGTTGTGCTATAAAGAAACAGAAAAGCAAATTTACCTTACAGCATGGAAAGATAACAAAACCGTCATGGTGGCATCTTCAAGCATTGGAGCAACTCCCGTGACAAAAGTCAAAAGGTATTGCAGAAGGGAGAAAAAGAAGATAGAGATACCCTTCCCAATGTCCATAGCCCATTACAATCGAACAATGGGCGGTGTTGACCTAATGGATCAGTCGGTGAGCCATTGTCGCTCATCGATAAGGGGCAAAGAATGGTATTTTCCGATCGCAATTGCGTTATTTGACATAACGATTGTCACTGCTTGGCACCTTTATCGGTTGAATACAGCTGACAAGAAGAAAATGAATCTCAACAATTTCCGAACAAACATCGCTGAAGCTCTTCTTCGTGAAAACACAAAAAATTACAGACACGTATGCAGTGAGGACACCCGGTTTGATCAACTCGGCCACTTCGTTGAGTATTCTACTCAGAAGAACAGATGCCGCTGCTGTCAAAAAACAGCAAATTTCAAGTGTGTCAAATGCAAAATCAGCTTACATCCAAAAAACCGTTTTCTCTTGTATCACACCAAATGAATAAGACAGTTGCTTTCAGACAACCATAGACAGTCATCAGCGGCATCGCTTTTCGAGAGTTGTTATATTTCATATGATTATTGTAGATTTGTGATTTTCAGAAGTTAATTTAAATGCATGATGTTTCTTTTAAGCAACATGCTCAATAACCAATTAGTCAGACGATTTTTTTGTTTTCATCGATATGGCGTATTATTAGGACCATAAAGAATTACATAATGCATTTAAATAAGTTAAAGTAGATTTTAATAGGTAGCCATGCATATATGGATTAATCACACTTCTAGCAAACCGAAGCAGACAAACAAAATACGAGCGTATTTAATTCTGTGATTGTGAGACATCTGCGAGTTGACAACTTTCTTAATTGACTCATGATTTTGATCAATACCTCTCACACCTAAAACTATCTGATCGTTTGATAATTGACATTGTTTTCACTCATGAGATTCTCCACTTGTGCTGAAAAGTTCTCGGGATCAAGACGTTTAGTAACAAATACTATGTTCAAGTCATAAGAAAAACAACAATCGTGGAAATGAAAACGATCGCCTTCGTACCTCTGTATGGAAAATCAATATGAGCATTCAGTATGAATATTGCCTGTATTAGTTAGAGTTCTCGTGTTGTCGCTTTTATACGCACTTTTTTATACTCACAAGGCAGCAGCATTTGATTTGTAAACAGGATGTAATTTTTCAACAGCCATATTCAAACTCATGAATTTGTATTGGATTCAGTAAAAGTGTTTGCATTGAGTAAATTAAAATCTCCCCATTTAAAAGTACTGGCGGATTGAGAACACTAATTAGTGGAAATATGATAATTAATCACTAATTATGGGAATTTGAATCAAAATTATTTGTATGTAGTATCTATTGCATTAACCATTATTCAAGATCTATTTAAAGCAGGGATGCGGAGTCTTATAATTTTGATATGACTCCGACTCCAGGGGTTGATAGGACTCCGGCTTGTAGGACTCCGACGCCGACTCCGGGTGGCCAGTAAGTATAGTCTAGTTTTTTAAAAAAACTGGCAACACACATCATAGATCATTATAAGCTTACCTGAACCTATCTTAAGTGATCATTGCTGTATCAACTATCAATCATTTTCGATGAAAGTTTATCAACTTTCGCTTTAAGTTGGATACATGCAACTCGGCTGCTCCCATTTTGCTTATGCATGCTTCACACGGCTTTTCTCCAGTCTCTACCAGGCAGGAAAATCCCCATCCTTCTCCAAAAAAATGAGTACACTTTCGATTTTAATATGCGCTTTGGAGGAGTCATCACACAAGATTAACGTGAGGGTAAGAGGTAATGTTCTCAAGCAAACCATAGTATTTCATTTTTTCTCTGATGTGACTTTGGTGTGTAGGTGGCGTCAAAGTTAGGAGGGCTTCCTTGTCTTCTCTATTAAATCACCAAGTGAAAAGACAATCCCTTTTTCACTATGACGGTTCATTCCCTCAACAATAACAAGATTTGCATGCAGCATTGTCTCTGTACTTTTGTTTGACGGAGAAAGTTGATAGTTGACTTTCGGATAGCTATCAAGACAGTGATAGCATGTGCGAGGATGAATGATTTGTTTGTACAGATTGTTTCATAAAAAATGGATCACCCTTAAACATCGCCTTAACTTCAACTTTGTCTAACTCCGCCAAACTTGAACGAATTTCTCTGAAATTTGGAAGATATGTCAGTTGTGCTCACTAATATCATTGTTGGAAATTTCAAGCATGAATATTGAGTTGTCTTCCTGTTATAGATAAAAAAGTAGTAGATAATTTGATCTTCATTTAGCAATGTTACACAAAATCATACCTCACTCTTATAAAATTGCATTTGTTTCCTTTGTTATGCAATATGTTGTTCTACAAGCCAAAAGCTATCAAGCAAAACAAAAATAAAGAAAATCGGTCAATCAGAGCCAGTATAGCACCATTATTCATCAACAATAATGTAACTGCTACATGTGATTAACTGGACTTCATGTTCCATAGCTTCCTGACTTCGTTGCGGTGGTGTTGGCAGCACTCCTGATTGCTTTCAGCTAGAAATCTATCTCTTACCGGTTGAAAACAATACAAAGCACAAATGAACAATAAAGAGATCGCATTCACAAAAGGCAAAGTGTCAGCCTTGCTAGAAACTTGTCATAAAGAGGGCTCTGGCCGTCCACGCAAAACATCCAAACGTAGAGACCGCCTAATTTTGAGATTTGTTAAAGTTGATCCAAGTCTCTCGTTAACTGAGATGGCTGCACTAGACTCGTCTATTTCTAAGTCCACTATTCGTAGAAGACTTATTGAGTCGAATTTCAAGAGCTGTAAGAGGCCCTCTCAGATCGAATTATCAGATCAGCATACAAAAAGACGTCTCAGATGGGCAATGAGTCATTGTCACTGGCGAAATCAATGGGATCGGGTTGTCTGGTCTGATGAGGCATCAGTCCGTCTGAAGGATAGTGATGGTCGATTGAGATTATGGATAAAATCTGATCAGGAAATTCCGAGACATTTACATCGTCCCCGGGGGCAAGGTGGTGCGACTCTACTGATTTGGGCTGGCATTTGGACCAATGGCCGCTCTGAACTTGACATACAGCAAGGAACCATGAATTCTGAACGCTATGTGAATGTTTTGCGAATGAACATTGGCCAAATGACAGATCAACTTGGTGATCCATCGACTTGGTTATTTATGGATGATAATGCTACGTGTCACAGGAGTAGTAGAGTCAACTTATGCAAGTCTCAATTAGGGCTTAGGACATTATCTTGGCCAGCTCGTTCTCATGATCTGAATCCCATAGAAAATGTATGGAGTATTCTAAAACGTAACGTTCGTCGTTCACTGCTACCTACAGATGGCGTATCGCAACTTACGTCACTGTTAAAAAGAGAGTGGAGAAAGTTAGATCAGTCAAAAATCAACGATATCATCGAATCAATGCCTAGACGAATTGGTGATGTCATTGACAATAAGGGTAGGGCCACAAAATATTAGCTTCTTAAGAACCGTTACTGTATCATAGCTCATCAGATTATATAAGGACATTTAAATATATTAGGGACATAAAATAACATGAAAAATGCTTTCTGTATCATACCTATGTTTTATTTAGTCAAATTTTAGGATGATCCACTTTTTATGAAACGGACTGTATTATATTTCGAGTCTAGTTATAGGCCGGAGTCCGACTCCGATTTCAACAAAAATGATAACACTCCGGGACTTCGACTCTGCATCTCTGATTTAGAAGCGCTTGTAAATCGCCAATTTGTAGGTTTTACTACTAGTGACCCATTTTCATACGGTAATTGGAGTTTCCTTCCAATAAATTGATAATTGCCTTGTCGTTACACAAATGGCTTCAGGAAAATTCATCTTGACACCCTAAGTTTGATGTTTGCCGCGTGATTGTGCAATTGTTTCTGAAATAATTACCGTGACATTTCTCGCTGAAATTTGATGCCTTCCATCTTGCTTGCACGACTGAATTTGAAGGCAACCTCGCACTTCATGGCGCCTTATTCGTTGGAGTGCCGACAAGTGATAATGTGACAAGTGCTCCTGTGCAACAAACCAGAAGTCGCACTGGACCTTCACTTGTCGTTCACCGTTGAAAAAGTAAAAATCCATCCACACCGGACGCGGTGCGGCGCATCCAACAAAACTGCCTGTTCTCACCGAGCCACGTGGCAAGGGGCGGAGATGGGAATGGAGAGGGACAAATACTATATACCAATATACACCAAATACCAAGTATTACATCGGTGAGACGTCAAGGAAGACAACCACAAGAGAGAAGGAGCATCTACGTGATGTAAGAAACATAGATTTTAAATCTGCAGTATCTGAGCACACCCACAATTTCAATCATCAGCCATCTTTTCCCGCTGATGTGATCACACGAGAGAGAAGCTGGAAGAGGCGTCGAGTCAAGGAAGTATTGTATATCTCCGCAAACCAAGAATTCGCATACAATAGAGACAAAAGCTTGGAGCTTGGCAGTATATATTGTGACAGATGTTGCATCACGTTTTCACATTTTTACATATTATTGTTGCTACTGTCATTTTATTTTCAGTAGCTAGTGTACATAATTTTATTTCTATCCACTTCTATTTTATCACTTATTGATCTTGATATGTCACGTCATTTATTCTTTGTGATTTGTAATCGATGATTCTCGAACCTTGCATCGTATTTCTGTTTCATTCCACATTATTAAGACGAGCTGTAAGCCGTCGAAAGCTCGTGACTAAAAACACGAAATACTTTTTACAACTGGTGTCTTTTCCGAAAATTATTTACAATCCAGTGCCCAGTTGGAAGCATATTCAAAAATACCATCTAATTATGGACACTTGTTATTGTTAAATAATTAAAATATTCATATTCCCTGTATTAAAAGCATTCGAATGATCCCAAGCAGGACACCATAATTTGACACTTTCCCGAGATAGTTAAATGACGTACTCAGTTTTCAGAATTTATCGGAAATCAGATGCAACCACAGAATTAGATTGTTTAAGCATATGACCTTGCTAGAAGTGCAAACCGATTCAAAACAATGGCACATGAAGGAACTTATTAAGTGGGCAAAAAGAATTTCTTAATACCTTGCAGAGATAGGAAAAATAGTCGTGCGTCGCTTGCGGATTGCTCTGAATTCCTTTGAAATGCTTCGATCGCCACGATTCCTTCAGATTCGAAGAATTCAGATCATTGCGCAAAAGTTTTCTCGATAATGTTGGGCAGTCCGATCATTATCAAAAAAGTTAGCAGGCGCACGAAAAAACGTTCACAAACTTCTCTGTAGAACTTGACATCGTCTGTGTCTCTTTGCTGTGTGATCCGGCTGATAACAGTCACTGAAACTTCAGACAATTTTGCGTGTTTAATGTTGAACTGGCTGCTCATTGTTCGATTGCTGTGGTAATATGTCAGCCGATTGTGCTATTTCATAGGCATTTCATGTTCCAATGTTTCCATTCTAGTCAAACAGAAGAAGAGACGACCATTCTAATTCTGTGGATGCAACACTTCAAGCATAATGACACGAAAATGATATCTAAGCGACACATTCTCAAGGAAATACAAAGACACTTTGCATTAGATCTGCGAGCGTGAACAAAGTGTGATGCAATCAGGCTATTAGATCTGCAAGGTCCATCAAAAGAGATCAATTCGTTATGAATTGAAGTTTTGCCAGGGACAGTCTATATTAGAGCAATATCTGAGTAATTCTATGATGGGTTTTGGTCGACCAACAGTCTGGAAAATAGTCTCAATCTGAGAAGAGCACTGAGTTCAGTATGATATGGCGACAAAAAAGCATTCCGTCCTGTTAATTTTCGTTAAGTGAATCCGAATCTGTAAAAATTGTTTATTCTCTTGAGTATCAAAATCTATAAGTTGTAGTTGTCGTATGATTTGAGGGAATATCAGATCAGATATTTCACTGCCAATGCTATTATTGACTGTTGTCACGCACTGCGATGAGCATGAGCGATACAAGCGATCATTTTCATGGAGAAACAATGACTGCTGTTTGCAAAATTGATACCACCATGATCTTCGTGAAATATCTTTTCAAATGAAGTGCATGAAGGAGTGGCGAACAATTAAAGACATGAAAGAGATCGTCGTTGCTTAAGTTATTTTTCCAATTGTAAATTAAGTGCGGCATACTTCTGAGTGATCGATATTGCAAATTAATCATTAGGACATGGGGATTGCTATAAACTACATGCTGATTTTACATCCATAGCCATTGTCAATGATTTGAATGATTAACAGTAGAAATGCCGATCAGCTGAAACCCCTCGAAACGCCGTCTGAGTCAATTTAGAATCATGGCTTTAATCATTTATTATTTTGATAAGCTGTGGCATGGAAATTAATTATGTTTTGTGAACATAAAGTAAGTCAACATATCTGCGTTAAGGAAAGGGTATATGTATTTGTGTGTGTGTCTGCTGTCGAGCCAATGTATGTCATGCTGTTACATTCTTGCGACGAACAATGAAATTGGTATAGACTACAATATGGTGATTAACTCCTTTGAACGGATTAATGTTTTGTAATATGTACTGGAACAGCAACATTTCATCTTTTATGTCTATGTTTTTCTTTGGAAGCAGGCAACTCACCTCAATTTCCTATTTCCATATTCAGATATCCTTTTGGTGATTTTGTGTTATACTTTCCATAAATGCATTTTAGATATTTACTTTCAAAGAACATTTTTGAATTTTGGTACATGTAAATTTTTGTAACCCAGAGGATGGACTTTGAAACATTCTGATTTACCAGCTTGATTATAAAATGGTTATCGAAGTGTAGTATATGTTTTTCAACAACTGACGAAAAGAAATTACAAAGACAAAAGGAACATCACTATTTAAAAGTCAGTAAGATCGATTGCGATATTTTACACAACAACACTTGCCTAAATATATAATATTGAGAGAGATAGAGAGAATCATTGTTTATTACCATGAATTGAAAATCATAAATACATTTCAATTTCAAAATTGAAGCGTATTAACTGAACAGGGATGCGAAAGGTATTTAGCAACAGCCTCTGCAGAACAGGAATCACTATTGTTTCAACAAATTGTAAATACATTTCAGAAATTGCACCTGTTCATGTCGCTAGATGCATGGAGTAAATAAAATAGATGGTCTGCGGTTTGGCGCCATTTCAAATTTGCCTCAATTTTGATCATGGCGGCTCCTCAACGTTCATCGAAGTTGGTGGCATTACGAAGGTAAGTCCGATAAATTTCTCATCATATATTTCTGGTTGGATATATTTTATTGTTACAAGAGCAGTATTATATCTCTAGTTGATATATTTCATAATAAAATCGAGTAATTATTGTAATGTTTCTAAAAAAAACGTCATGCATTCACGTGAAAAATTTGACAAAAACTCTTACGTTTACCTCTATGTTTCATGATTATAATTGTCATCTGCTGCTGCATATAATTATCAAAAGTTAGGCTAGTTATATAGAAATATACTTCATTATATATTATTTGATGATAAGGGAAGCTAATATGTAATTGATAACAGGTAAATAGGGCCTATTGTAGCATAAAATGAAAAATGAAAAATGTTGAGTGAAAGTTCCGAACACGTTCTTCTGCGGTAACTCTCAAAACAAGGTTTTTGCAGGTGCTTAGTAACTAACAGCTGCTGATATTTATCCTCCTTCTATCAAAATATATACACAGAAGTATGTTGCAAAATGCAACGTACGAACAAATGAAATTGTCCATTTAGGACATAGAAATAAATTGGTTTGCTTATCTGCGTAAAGAAAGAACAATTTTCTATGCTTGATTAAAGCTCTATTGATTGATATTTTGATATGCTGTTCATTCATTAAATATGGTAAGTTGATGGTTGATTCAACCTACTGTGTGAAAGCTCAGGTACATCTCTTAAGGCAATCTTCTTCGGTTGCAAAGCTATTGCTGTTTCCTCCGCAACCACTGTAAATGAATTGCTTGCAAGTTTCAGATGCACTGTCGTAATGATATCTTGGATAGAATACATCACATGCGCCAACCAATGGAGGCAGTTTACAAAGATTGGGAGATGCTGAAAGAGAAATCATGATTCAAAATCAAAGATTTTAGTAAGAATTCTATTTCAGAGCAATAAACTGAACACTAAGAGATTAATTGCAAGATATAAGTAAAGGTCAAACAAGGGTTGTCTAAAAGAAGGGTGCGTGAAGTTGGCGGAACCACCCAGCGGAGATATTGCAAGAAACATTATTGAATAAATACACTTAATTTCGAGTAATTGAGAGGCAAGACGTCTTTTCTTTTTAGCGCGACATCTACAACGTAGGCCATTCACAAGCGACTACACTGTATTGCTGTGCCATGAACCGATTAACATATCTGAAATGAAGTACACCGATGTCAGAAGGATTGATGGCCGCAGACGTTGTGCTTCGCTTTTCAAGGGCTCGTCAGAACGGTTGTGAATGGCACATCAAACGCAGAGCAGTCTGTTGAACAGTCCTTGAGCTTGTTCATCCATTCTAGACATTTTAAGCTACTTTGGGCCATTCCTAGCCGTGCTGACAAGCCCTTGTAGGGCGAAACGCAGCGTCTGCGGCCGCTAAAGAATTTTTGTGCTGTCTTGTTCAAGTCTGAGGACATCTTTCTATTCTATGCCATGGCGAACTGGCACTCTGTAATCTTTATGATTATCAGCCGCACGGTGAAGCCAGGATAAAGAAACATAGAGAAGCCTGTTGTACAGTCCTTCAGATTGACAAGCACTCTGGAAAATTTGAGTTAGTTTGGGCCACTCCTAGCCGTGCTGACGAGCCATTGCAGAGCGAAGCGCAGCGTCTACGGCTGCCAAAGAATTTTCGTGCTTGATTTGTTAAAGTAGGAGGAAATCTTTCTACTTTAACATTTGTACATTTTCTTAGATTGAAAAAATTAAAGCTTAAAAGATTGTCTCTAAATTTGTCCTTTTGTCTGCCATTAGCAGTCATCGTCAGGCGAATGATTCACGTATGATCATGTACATGTATGACAAAATTACATCAGCACGTGAGCTATATCATCGAAATGAAAGCGAAATATCAACGAATATCAGCGAAAATAGATGGCGATTTCAAAAGCGTCAACAAATGTCAAAAAGGTAGTCTAAACTTCCACACGTCACTTAAGACATGCTTTTTGTAACACGGGCGTCCGTAGAGACTCCTTAACTATTCTTTTACTTCAGCAGCCTTTTCAACAGATAACTGTGGCATCGACTGTGCGGTCAATTAGTCATCCAGCTCTGATCAAGTACACCATTGTGTCATTTATTTATAGAAAATCTCCAGCAGTCTGCCATTCCATTAAGTGTGAAAATGCAAAATTGAATACAATGTCTCAACTCGCTCCAAATTATCCTAACATTTCAACATTCTGTAGTCGTCACTTTTACAAGACATCTTGAGGACAGTGAATCTCATTCATAAATATCATTGATGAAGAGCATTGTGCTGCAGACAACAATAATCATTTGATAGGACTCCGGAACTCGGACTCCGACATTGCATCCCTGATTTAAAGCTGATTTAGAAGCGCCTGTAAATCGCCAATTTGTAGGTTTTACTACTAGTGACCCATTTTCATACGGTAATTGGAGTTTCCTTCCAAAAAATTGATAATTGCCTTGTCGTTACACAAATGGCTTCAGGAAAATTCATCTTGACACCCTAAGTTTGATGTTTGCCGCTTGATTGTGCAATTGTTTCTGAAATAATTACCGTGACATTTCTCGCTGAAATTTGATGCCTTCCATCTTGCTTGCACGACTGAATTTGAAGGCAACCTCGCACTTCATGGCGCCTTATTCGTTCGAGTGCCGACAAGTGATAATGTGACAAGTGCTCCTGTGCAACAAACAAGAAGTCGCACTGGACCTTTACTTGTCGTTCACCGTCGAAAAAGTAAAAATCCATCCACACCGGACGCGGTGCGGCGCATCCAACAAAAATGCCTGTTCTCACCGAGCCGCGTGGCAAGGGGCGGAGATGGGAATGGAGAGGGACAAATACAATATAATTATGGACACTTCTTATTGCTAAATAATTATAATATTCATATTCCTTGTGTTGCAAGCATTCGAATGATCCCAAACAAGACACCACAATGTGACACTTTCCCGAGATAGTCAAATGACGCACTCAGTTTTCAGAATATACATGAAATCAGATGCAACATTTCAAGCATAATTACACGAAAATGATATCTAAGCGACACATTCTCAAGGAAATACAAAGACACTTTGCATTAGATCTGCGAGCGTGAACAAAGTGTGATGGAATCAGGTTATTAGATCTGCAAGTTTCATGAGACGAGAGCAATTAGTTATGAATTGAAGTTTTGCCAGGGACAGTCTATTTTAGAGCAATATCCGAGTAATTCTATGATGGGTTTTGGTCGACAAACAGTCTGGAAAATAGTCTCAATCTGAGAAGAGCACTGAGTTCAGTATGATATGGCCAGGCTTGCCGCTGGGATTGGGATTCCAATTTGGATCCCAATAGCTACTTGGATTGGGTTGGGATTGGGCTACCAAAAATCCGCCCCAATCCCAATAGATCCGAATAAGCCCTCTCCCAACAAAATATGCATGTAATCGTTGACATTAGTGAGTTCGTTACAAATCGTTTTGTGTTGTACTGAGCAGTTCATTTTGCTGTCTTCAGTCTGACCTTGCCTCTCTCGAATTCGAGCATTGAGCTCTCTTAGTGTGATTCACACAAATTGACACAGTCAGCTTCAACCCTACTCTATGGCTTTAACTTCCCTAGTTGCTAAAAATAATGGCTATTACAGGTTCTTGTTTATCTAAGATGCAAACAACGCATTCAGGATCTGGTGAAAAAACAAAATGTTTTTGACGAAGTAACGATTGGTACATTGGTGCTGGGAGAGTGAGCACAACGAGTCACCGACTTTGAAGGCGAACACAATAAATAATTCTACATTTTGAATGACAAATTTTGTGATGAATGCTATCTCATTGTTTGTTTTTGTTTAGGTCCCTTTTTAGGTCTAATCACATTTTTCCAGAAATTTTCTTTTTTTGAGAGTAACTTTGAGGTGCATTATGTATCTGCATTATATATAAGTATGCATTACATATCTATCGGTATGTGAGTTCAAAATCCAGTTTTTAATTCGGGGCATAAAGACGAAATTCTTACTTGACGTGATAGAATTTGAAAGGTAGTCGGATTCATCGATGGATTGTATTTGCCTCAGAGCTGATTAATTAGATCGATTCGGATCAATAAATTGCAAATATCTTTTGATGAGCTCGATAGATTATTTTTAAAATGCGGAATAAGGATTTTGCGTAAAATTATGGTTTAGTAACAACTTTTAGATTCAATGGATAGTAAAATATAATTTAATTTATGCCATAGGTAAATATAGGTTAAGTGTCGACTCAAAAAAGTATATGCATACAGTGAAAATTTTTATATCAAAAGATTCAGTTTTTTGCGGAGATTACGCTCCTGCGGTCAAAAAAATTATTTGAGCAGTTTTGAAAAAGTCAAAAATTTTCCCAATTTAAATACTACCGAGATTGCGCACCGTTGTAAGTAGTATAAAATAAGTTGGATATCAAAAGAAATGAATCTCTGCTAATAAGCATCGTAACTAAGCGGAAATTGAGCTCATAATTATCAATGGAATTTCATGATCGGTAGCCTATTATAATGGAAGTCTTCATGATAGAGTCGCGATATTATTCGTGCTTTCTTAGCTGAAATTTCAAGTTTTTGATTCAATTTTCACCGGCATGATTTAATGATTCACTAAATTTATATGTTTAATTTTTTGAATCTGAATAGTGATGTGGACCCATTTACACTTTCAAAGTTAATTGAAGTCATTGTCTTTGATAATGTGATTTTGCTCTATGCCAGCGGCATCTTGTTTATGATGTGATCACCAGTAAGAAAATACTCTTGAGCTTCAGCATGAAAGCAATAGGAACCCATCCAACTGCTAATTTAACAAACATTAAATCTCCAAGGCTGTCATGACACTGAAAATCTGTAACATGCCATCATTCCTTCTGCATTACAATCATGATCACTCAAATCCGTGGCAGTTTCTTCAAAACTGCAAAAATGTGCGTTTCTCACATTTGGTAACAATTATCACCTGTATCCCCTCGAGTTCACCTAATAAAATCGAAAATGAGTAGGGATTTAATAAACGCGATTGGGGATTTAATAAATGCGGAGTTACCACTCTACCTAATATGCATACTCTATGATTTCGGCCTATAAAGATATATTGGAACTTAGCCTAATGAACATAAAATTTTGAAATATGTAGGAATTTGACCATGGTCTCCAAGACCTAAAGTAGTAGCCTACTGAGGGCGGTTTATTCAAGCCTCTTAAGGCCAGTATGTTCCTTGGCCATGTTCCCTGGATTTCGTCAATTCAAAAAGTAACATATATGGTAGGCCTAAGCGGTAAGCCCCGATGGAGCTTGGAGTCAGATTGCGCACTTTTGAGCTCTGAAGCAGACTATTGGGATTTCTATTGGGATCCGGAGATTCTCATTTGGATTGGGCTGGAAATTCATCCCAACAGCAAGCCTGGATATGGCGACAAAAAAGCATTCCGTCCTGTCAATTTTCGTTAAGTGAATCCGAATCTGCAGAAATTATTCTCTTGAGCATCAACATCTGTCAGTTATGGTTGTCGTATGATTTGAGGGAATATCAGATCAGATATTTCACTGCCAATGCTATTCATTAAAACCAAGTGAAATCAATCCTTTTGTCAAACTGTCAACATAATTACAAGCTATATCGACTGTTGTCACGCACTGCAATGAGCATCAGCGATAGAAGCAAGCATTTTCATGGAGAACAAATGGCTGCTGTTTGCAAAATAGATGCCACCATCGTCTTCTTCGTGAAATTTCCTTTTAAATGAAGTGTATTTCAACTAAATTGGTTAAGAATTCTGCGATCTGCGTCAAATAAATGATATGAAGCGTTTTGATGACTTCATCGTAATGCTTGAAGGAGTAGCGAACAATTAAAGACAGATGAAAGAGACCGACATTGCTAAAGTTATTTTTTCCAATTGCAAATGAAGCAATGGATACTTTTCAGTGATTGACATTGCAAATTAATCGTTAGGATATGACCATTGCCATAAACTACATAATTTTGCGAAAACTAATCATTTGATATTTCACATTTGTAAGGAACAGGGTTTTTAAAGACGCACACAACATGTACGCATTTTCATTCATAGGGTGACAAGAATGCACAAGACGAGTGACAGTTCATGAAATAGAATTGACGCACGGATTGACTTTGCAATAAGTTAGCTCATAAAACGAGTTTTATTAACTTACGTACATCGTCTATTCTATAGTAAGAAAGTGTCACTCTATCGAAGATCATCAAATAGGTTGAGAACAATAACCTGAGGAAGGTCACGTAACAGTTGCACTACATGGATTTTTTTTCAAATTCAAAAGAATACTTATGTATGTCTCTATGCATTTTGTAGCTAGGCGATTCACTTAATGTTCAGATTATGATAAACTTTATTGAGAAGTAGCAATCTACAATGAAATTCTTCATCATTCAAATGATAAGGTTGAAGCTATAACAGTAAGTAAATCAATGCACTATAGTTTGTGATGGGTTTCCAATGACAACTTGATTTGACAAAATTCATGTTTTCTTTCTTTTATGAAGCAGTTATGTGTCTTGTCTCGAAAAGTATCACCGCTTTTATACATAAGCCGTTCATTACAGAAAATATGCTTGTGAAAGTTCTCAATTTTGATGTAATGAGCGTTACCATAAAAACATCACTTTCAACATTGACACTATGTTATTCGATGATACGCCTATCTGATATTACTGTTCATCTATTGATGGAAGTAACTTACACTTAATGCCAAAACTCAATTCACGTCGGACTCATCATCTCTAAAAAATCTACATTTATTGATGTAACGAGCATTACCACGCCATGAGTCGACGAACTTTGATACATATGTCATTCATAAACCAAGCAGACAGCAAGCACAATTGATTTCTATGCAAATGCTAATGCCATCGATACAGAGTTGGATGTCATTGACTATTTTCAAATTATAGATGTCTAACTAAAGGATACATTCTTGCGCGTATGGAAGGACTTAGAATTTTTCGACGCTGCGCTCATCAAAAGTCAAGTGTATATTGTCCATTCACTCAATATTTGTCAAACATGCCATTAACAGCTGCTGAGAAACAAAAGCGTTACCGTGAGCGCATGAAAACTTACGATTTACAAGGATTCAGAGAGAACGAATAACGTCGTCGTCGTATGTATAGAGCAAAGACGGGTCAAACAAATCATGTAGGAATGCTTACGCGTAACAGAGTTCGAAAATTTCGTGAGAGTAAAATGACGGAAAGCAATTGTGATGTCGAGTTTTTCCTCGAAATCGAGTCTCAGTCGAAGTATGATACGCACGACGAGAGCACTACCAGCTTCACCTCGTAAAAAGAAGGAAGTTATCAATCGATTATACGTGAAGATGCATGGTGTATAAAATACAGTACGAAAGCGTCATCGAAGCAGCGGACTTTTAAATTTGACAACAGAAAAAGTTTATCAAATTTTCTGATGGTATCTCTCGGCAAGCAACTTGTATGAGAGATAATCGTCTGTTTGCAATCAACGGCAAAAAAGTTGGTCTTCAGCTTCGTCATCTATAAATGACCCTTAGAGAAGCCCACGCCATCTATTTGGAAGAAAATGAGAGGATCCATACATTGTCATTGTCAAAGTTTAAGTCCTTACGCCCTCCGCAAGTACAGTTCACAAGTGATATATTCAGGAATGTCTGCGTATGTATCCACCATGATCGCCATCTTTATCAAAAATTTATCCGTCGACACCTAATACCACATCGAAGCCCATCGAATATATGATTTTTGATCGTGACAGTGATGCTTGCATGGAAAGAAGATGTGATACCTGCTCTTCGACTTCGTTATCCATACCGTCTGATTCATACGATGAACATGTAAGTTATCACAAGTGGCAGTAAGAAGGTAACCGAACTGTTAAAGTCTCAATCGACACCTCAACTTCTGCTATATGAAATTCATGAGACTTTGCCATCTCTATTATGGCACTGCAGGATCAAGAATGTTCAGCAAAAGCAATCCAATTCAAAGTCTTGCAAATCGATTTCAGCGAAAATTTCTCTTACGAACTACAGAATGAGGTGCAAGCGGCGCATTGGAACAAACCTCAGGTATTCACAACTGTATTTTGCCATGGTGAGAAGACTGAGTCTTGCGGAGTAATTTCCGACTATATGCAGCATGACAAATTCGCAGTTTGCGCTTTCTCAAAGCACATTTTACGAGAGTTGACTTTGAAAGAACATTTATCAGAAGAAATTGAAATTGAAATCTTTAGTGATGGAGCGGCATCGCAATTCAAACAAAGGTATACGTTGCTGCAATTGAAATCTTGAACAATTTTTTCAGAATAAACATTGCTTGGAATTTCTTCGCCTCTTATCACAGGAAAGGCGCGGTGGATAGAGTTGGAGGTACACTCAAAAAACTTGCTGCCATAGAAAACAAGAAGAATGGCATGATTCAGGATGGACCAACATTCCGTAATGTTCTACAACCAAAACAATTAACCTCAAACTTATGCCACACGACTTGGTGCTTGCCAGATAAAAGGAAGTCGAATCCTGTTTCACTTCAGCCAAACCTATTGTTGGAATACAGAAGATCCATTGGGTAATGGAAATATCATCCACGAGCAACATTCCCAAGCGACAAAAATCAATAAATCAAAAATGTCATCAATGTGGTGTGAGTAAATGTTCCTAACGTCAGATAAGTAACAAGCGTTACCGTATGTTTTTGATATTAAGAATAATTTGGTGTGCCTTGTTTTCTTAACGTAGGTTTGGAGCCATGCCTTCAATAAACTTACATGTTAAGAGTTAGCTTTTTCAAGCTATTAGTTTAGATAAAATGATAAATGACTGTCAGTATATACAAATAAGTGGGAAATCAATGTAACGAGCATTACCGTGAATCTAAATTGAATTAACTGTTAGGTGTTAATAGATAATTTTGTTTATAAACTAGTAGTTGAAAGACTAGTGCCTATGAAAGTTAGATAGCCAAACATCGGTAACTGTGAATGTAAAATTTATCAAGCACCATTAACTGTAACGAGTGTTACCGTGACCTTTGTCAACTTTCTGATCTTCGTTTCCGATGCTCGTTTTGCAGTAAATAAAATACCAATCATCTACAAATGCATTCATGAATTCGATTTCATGGTCAGTATGAAAGTGCACTGACAAGGGATTCTGATGCTCATTTGGTCAAATTGTCCTCACAGAAGGTCAGAATTGTCGGATAGCTGTGTCGAAAGTCAATCATTTCCCTGCACGAACATCTGGTTAGGTGTGGTGTCAAGTTTCAATGCCGTGGGTAGGGCAAGCTGCGAGGCGTATTGGCGCGGGATAGATTTTCCTATCACGTAAAGCAAACCCCGCGTCATTACAAAACTTTTTTCTGAAATTTCTTGCACGCGTGGTCCCGCGCGTCTGGTGGGAACAGCCCCATAGGTTTGTTAAGGTTCTGTACGAAAATTCTGGACGCGTGAGACGCGCCTCGCCGGGTCCGGTGGGAATGGACCTTCATTTGAAACACATCGCGACATCAAATGTTTGAAAAAGTTAGACCCCTTGCAAACTTCGAAAAAACAGACACCGGTTTGTCATACTTTGTTATTGAGATAATTCACACAAAGCTTTTCGCCCGCTCTCCATCAGGTGTGACACGGGAATGACAAATCATAAAATCAAGATAGGACAAGATGAATACTGGAACGGTGGACAACAACTCACAAGCTACCATGGCAGTAGCAAGTCTGCAACAAAATCTTTATGTACACACAAATCAGGAGCGGATCGTTTGATAGCCAGAGCTTCAAGACTGCGTAAAATGTTAAAATGGCGAGAACTGAATAAAACACTAAAATTTTCTCTAGCATTCACGTAGCAGCCGCATGTCAACAAATGCCTAGCGATGGCACTCTGTGGCAGTTCACGGCTACGTGGTGGACGACAATGTCCATCAAGAATCCACTTAGGGACGTGCTCCTTAGCTCGAACCCCAAGACAGCGATTCGTTCTGCCGATGTACTTGGAACCACAAGTACACACAAACTTATATATAATGTTGGGTTGGGCAGAAACGGGAAGCTTATCCTTGGGGCTAGAGACCGGAACACGTCGAGTAGAGCACACAACCATAGGTTTAGCTGCGGGATAGACAGACAAAATGCTTCTGAGAATGGACTTGAAGGTGAACAAAGCTTTATCACCAATAAAAGGAACATTTACATGTATGGGTTTCTTCTCATGACCAAACTCAACAACTTTTGGAGCCGGAGGAACAATGTACTTATCCACAAAAAAAGTAGGATATCCATTCTCCAAAAGAGTGCGACGAATGATATGCAATTCATCAAACAAAGTCTCTGGAGAACACAAACGAACAGCACGTGA
The DNA here is from genome assembly GCA_907163375.1 of Prostheceraeus crozeri. Taxonomy (NCBI): domain Eukaryota; kingdom Metazoa; phylum Platyhelminthes; order Polycladida; family Euryleptidae; genus Prostheceraeus; species Prostheceraeus crozeri. The sequence goes on along the minus strand of CAJQUW010004359.1, from coordinate 23,638 downwards.
CGTCAGCGTCTTGATTAGGCCCACTTTGTAGCTACCTGGGACAAAGCTGTAAAAAGAAGTATACAGACCAGTCCATGTAGGCTTCCTGTAGACCGCCGTGATAATCGTGCCATCCGATCTTCTCTTGCAGGACACATCCAAGAAGGGAAGAACACCACTCACTTCAGACTCACACAAGTGAACTTGATGGCAGCATGCATTGAATTGAAACGAGAAAGAAGGGCCTCAAACGATACTCCAGGTTTCAATAGTAGGAAACAGTCATCCACATATCGAGGATAGATATCCGTATTAGCGTCAATATCCGCTTCCAGCTTTTGGCAAACACCGGCATTATGGCTAAGTATCTTGTCAACCTGAGCTTATTTCTGAAAAGGAAGTCCTTACTAGACACGTTAAAGATATGAAATCAAACTTTAATATTAATGTTAGTGACAAGGACCTTAAACTACCAAACCTTTTCTGGATTCCAAAATTGCATAAAAATCCTTATAAGTTTAGATTCATTGCCGGAGCCAGAAATTGTACAACTAAAAAGTTATCGGTGAATATCAAGAAAGGTCTGAAAGTGATAAGAGAAAATTTCCATAGATACTGTGAGTCAATCAGGAGTAATACTGGTTATTCCTATTTTTGGAGTGTAGCCTCGACTCAAGATTTTTTGAGGAATATTTCTAACGTGAACGTCCACTCTATGCAAGTTTTTGACTTCTCTACTCTTTATACAAACTTAGATCAAGGTGCTATCAAGAATAATATTCTTTCCATCCTTGATCTCACATTCAATTCCACTAATCGTAGATACTTGTATGTAGGATGTGAGAAGTCGTTTTTCTCCAAAATCAAATATAAGGGGTATTATTGTTATGACGTGGACTCTTTAAAGAATGCTATTGATTTTATAGTGTCTGAAGTCTACATTTCTTTTTCCGGTTATGTGTTCAGACAAATTCGAGGAGTACCAATGGGAGGGAATTGCAGTCCTTTACTTGCCGACTTGTTTCTGTTAAATTGCGAATTTGCTTTTATGAAACAATTGGTTAAAAATAAAAAGTTTGGACTAGCTAAATTATTGTCAAACACTTCGAGATATATAGACGATATATGCGTAATAAATTACAAGCATTTCAATACCTTAATTCCAAAAATTTACCCAGTGGAGCTTCTTGCAGATAGAAACGGAGTCAATGACAAAGCCGGTGTTTACCTCGATGTGAGACTCCAATCTAGTAGTGACGGTCTTCGAACCTCAATATATCATAAAGTGGAAGATTTTGATTTCCCTGTTGTTCTGTTGACATTTCCAGACAGTGCAATACCTTATAGCATGGGAATTAATGTATTTGCCGGCCAGGTTTTACGTTATTGTCGCATCTGCTCGCATCTTGAAGATCTAATTAAACGAATTAATATGACACTTTTTGTGATGAGCAGCAGAGGATATTGTAAGTCTAAAATGAAGGCATGTACTGAGAAAATCCTAACCGGTCATAACAATTTTCTAATCAAGTTTGGATATTTCTCAGCCAGGCAGCTGACATTGCATGCGCATTTTAAACAATAAAATTAACACTGTTTGTTTGTTTTCTTAGCATTTTTTATTGGTTATACCATTTCAGTATTTCACACATATATTTTAATTTGTTTTGTTTGCATCCGTCTTTTGCGGTTGTTTCGTTTTTGTTTTTACTATTACTATCAGTATTACTTATTATTACACACATCATTACTGTATTGATTTTAGAATGCCAGCCGCATATAAGTTTATGCGGGGCCCCGCCCGCCTGTGCTTGAGCGTTCAGGTAGAGGGGCCGAAACGCGACCAGGCGGGTACCTGCTGACGACTGGCTATTGTTTTATTTGTTTTAACGTTATGTTTTTTTTATCGCTAACTGCCCTAGTGTGATGAATGGACTGTGTCAGTTACTGGTCTCCATGGGGTTGACATGGTGATTACTAAGTGTCTATTTATATATAAGTTCCTAATCAATCGAGCCTGAAACTTTGACCAAGGCGATCACTTGTTAAGCGGCCTTGTGCGATCTCGTACACTTAAGGGTGAAGTCCAGCCCGTATAGTGCTATGTTATGCACCCCCGGGAAGGTCCGTCCGGCATGCAATCAGATCTGTCAAGTCTTTGTGCTTAAAGACCTTCATGCATTCTTGCATTTGTCGAGGATCACAAGTCAAAGGACCATTAGGGGTAAGGTCCAGCCCCGCTTTAGAAGCGCTGATTGAAAAATGGACTAGTGGGAAGGTCCTCCACACCGATCTCGTCAAGTTTGGCTCTAAAATGTAGTCCTAGGATAGTCAAAAGTTTGACGCGCCTTGAACGTTTAATGTCTGCCGGTGGGAACGCACCACCTGTCCTCTTAAGGGCAAACCTTAAGTCTTATTAACTATAAGTTTATTAAAATTATGAAACATTTAGACGTCGTTATGGGAATGTCCCAGCTTCAATTGCCACAAAATGCCATACAAATGTCGTCAAGCACATTACGAATCTGTCGACTTATGAGCTGTCCAAGTTGGAGAAAGAGGCACTCTGCTATGGTTTGGATTTTTGTATCCCTCCTAAGGAGTTGTGCCGCATTCCCTTAGAAGCAGAGTTTGAGAATGTTGTGTACCAGGACTTGACTCCCATCAATGAGCAGGTGGATGTTTCGACATTGAAGAATTTGCTTGTTCCTTTGTGTAACAGTTACCGAAGGTGGAAGATCGACGAAGGAGGTCTCAGCAGAGCTCATATTCAAGCTCTCGTGAAGTTGAAGGCTAACGATCAAGTGCTCATTCTCAAGCCTGACAAAGGTTGTGGAATAGTATTGATGGATCGTGCTGATTACGTATCTAAGATGGAAACTATCCTTAGTAATTCCCAGTTTGAATTGGATGCTAATCAGAGGCCTAAAGTCGATGAAGTGAAAGCGCAGCTGGTGAAAGTGCTGAAGCGTCTTCAAAGTCGTGAGTTCTGACTCGGAAGTTGACTTCAGCTTGTGACCATTTGCCAAGACTTCATGTTTTGCCCAAACTCCACAAGGAAGGGATTCCTCTGCGCCCTATTCTCTCTATGTGTGGATCTACAGTGCATGGCTACATCATCCTGGCTGGTGACTTTGCTTCAGCCTGTGAAGGCCTTTTTCCTTTCTCACACTATTAAGGATGCATTCGAATTTGTTACAACCGTCCGTCAACAAGACGCATTGGCAAAAGAGATGGCCTCTTTCGACGTCAAGTCATTATTCACGAATGTCCCGCTTCAAGAAACAATTGACATTGTTATGTCAGCAATTGAGGATTACGACATACGAATATGATTATCCCGAGTAAGGAGCTACGTGAATTGCTGCAGTTATGTAATGTGAATGTACAATTCCAGTTCAATGAGAAGCTTTATGTACAGAAAGATGGATTTGCTATGGGGAGCTGCCTTGGCCCCATACTAGCTGATATTTTCATGGGATATCTTGAAAAGAAGCTGGAAGCGGATATTGACGCTAATACGGATATCTATCTTCGATATGTGGATGACTGTTTCCTACTATTGAAACCTGGAGTATCGTTTGAGGCCCTTCTTTCTCGTTTCAATTCAGTGCATGCTGCCATCAAGTTCACTTGTGTGAGTCTGAAGTGAATGGTGTTCTTCCCTTCTTGGATGTGTCCTGCAAGAGAAGATCGGATGGCACGATTATCACGGCAGTCTTCAGGAAGCCTACATGGACTGGTCTGTATACTTCTTTTTACAGCTTTGTCCCAGGTAGCTACAAAGTGGGCCTAATCAAGACGCTGACGTCACGTGCTGTTCGTTTGTGTTCTCCAGAGACTTTGTTTGATGAATTGCATATCATTCGTCGCACTCTTTTGGAGAATGGATATCCTACTTTTTTTGTGGATAAGTACATTGTTCCTCCGGCTCCAAAAGTTGTTGAGTTTGGTCATGAGAAGAAACCCATACATGTAAATGTTCCTTTTATTGGTGATAAAGCTTTGTTCACCTTCAAGTCCATTCTCAGAAGCATTTTGTCTGTCTATCCCGCAGCTAAACCTATGGTTGTGTGCTCTACTCGACGTGTTCCGGTCTCTAGCCCCAAGGATAAGCTTCCCGTTTCTGCCCAACCCAACATTATATATAAGTTTGTGTGTACTTGTGGTTCCAAGTACATCGGCAGAACGAATCGCTGTCTTGGGGTTCGAGCTAAGGAGCACGTCCCTAAGTGGATTCTTGATGGACATTGTCGTCCACCACGTAGCCGTGAACTGCCACAGAGTGCCATCGCTAGGCATTTGTTGACATGCGGCTGCTACGTGAATGCTAGAGAAAATTTTAGTGTTTTATTCAGTTCTCGCCATTTTAACATTTTACGCAGTCTTGAAGCTCTGGCTATCAAACGATCCGCTCCTGATTTGTGTGTACATAAAGATTTTGTTGCAGACTTGCTACTGCCATGGTAGCTTGTGAGTTGTTGTCCACCGTTCCAGTATTCATCTTGTCCTATCTTGATTTTATGATTTGTCATTCCCGTGTCACACCTGATGGAGAGCGGGCGAAAAGCTTTGTGTGAATTATCTCAATAACAAAGTATGACAAACTGTTTTTTCACATCAAATGTTGTTGCAGACAAAACTTAGGGGTCTGGTCATTCCGTGTGATGAATTAAATTTGATTTTGACCATGTTCAATTAAAATGACAGCGAGTTAAAACCAGGTACTAATGTTGTGGACACCATGATAGCAGACGTTGTTACACGTGACGGTCCAGTGAGTGAACTCAAAGCTGAGGCAGGCTGAGGATGTTTGTAAATGAACTTGCCTAAATTCAAAAATTCGAAATTGGGTGTTCGAAGCTGTAAATTTCGTCCGCAACATATTCACAGATTCTCAAAGAATCCATTGAATGCTGCTTTGCTGTTGTCAATACATAATAACATTTGCTAAGTGCGCGATGTTAAGATATATACCTACACTTGGAGTGTTCTTATAGTTACTACTGATGTACACTACTTATAAGTTAACATGATGTTTAATAACACTAAAGTAATGTATATATCTTCACATATTTGCTTGAGAGTGCATTTGTGTGATGCAATTGATAAATTCATGGATAGCAATGAAATGATTACCTTCACTATGTAAGATGCGAACTATCTCATTGCAACGTATGAACGTTTTTTAAACGCATCGTGAAGCTCATCCAGTTGCCTGATCATGAAACTATGCATGCATGTAGTTAAGTGGATCATCAATTATATTTCTGAGAAATATCAGCTGTAGGAGAGCAGAATTCTTTATACCGCAATAGTAAGAGCTTCTCGTGTCTCCTGAGGGAAATGTTTGATTTTGAACATTTTTCTCCATGATAATTGTGCGTAATTCAGCTATGGTACAATGTGGAAAAAAGAAAGCAACAATGTATCCCGTAATGATGATTTCTCTATCTGTGCATGTAAAAGACATTTTTGAAATCTCAATCAGCGTATATCATCTACATGTGTATTCATAGTATTGCTGCCCAGTTCATTTCAATTACGCATAATATTATTAACATAGCTTTTTTCGGGCAGCAATGTAGGACATTTTCAGGCACTTACACAACCACTAATGTCCCACATTGTTGCCCTCGAAAATCCGTCTTAATGTTATATTGACGCAACTAGTGCATGATTGTTTCATTATTGAATTGCATTTCACGAGTTAGATATCTTAAGTGCACGAGTCCACAGGGTGAGGGCCATTTAAATATAACGATTTCGAATGCTATGATGAAGCAATCTCATGCACGAGTTGCGTAGAGAATTTCTTTTGTCGACGAGCTATGATGAACAAGGACAGATTGTGATTGACATGTCTATGATTATCAAGAATATTTGAATAGAAATTAGTCTGACCAATATTGCAAGTATCCATTGCCAGATCTAATACATACCAAGCCGGTCAAATAAATATATATTTGAATGTCCCACAGACATTAAGTCTGCTTGTATTGACTACAAGAAGTTTTGAAGGTGCAGCTGCTGATATTTATCCTTCTTCTATCAAAATATATACACAGAAGTATGTTGCAAAATGTAACGTACGAACAAGTGATAGTTGTCGCTCATGTGCGACAACTAACTTGTTCTTAGTGTCTGACTTTTGCGCCCCTCTCAAATGAAGCTGCGAATCTCCGACTCTCCGACTCTCTTACGAAACCCATTTATGCTTAATCTTGCCCCTCATTGTTCTGTCATTCAAGTCTCTGAAAATAGAAGGAGCCGCTCCGCATTTTATTATTTCTAATATTGGACTTCTGGTTAAAGCGAGTTGCTATGTATCTGAAATTTGCATACTTTAAAAGAGATGATTCAGATGATAGCAATAGAAAAAACTCTCTCGAGTGAAAATTACTGCCGATGTATGAATATATAAAATTCAATAAAATAATTGTGCCTGCTATTGCATAGAGATGATTCAGTCAGACATAATATAATGCAATCAGATTGAAATATATTCAAGGGTGTCGTCTCATTTCACATAATCTCATTTCGCATAGTCTCATTTCGCATAATCTCATTTCGCATAGTCTCATTTCGCATATCTTCCGTTGCATCATTACTTGTAGTTTCATTTCGCATAAATATAATAAAGGCCTGTATATTATAATAAAGGCCTATTAAATATAGATAATCGATAATTGTGTTATGAGCCCAGTTATTATGAATCAAAACCGCAAGATGAAACATTTGAAATATTGTATTCATGAAAATCACCCTCTTATCACACCTTGTTTCAACGCACCAGCAACTGCACCAGCATAGTCGTACACAGCAATTTCTCTGTTCTGCAAACGTGTTTTCAGTCTCACGAGTCGGTCAGTTACATCCCTGTATTTCTGCTTTTGAGGTGGATTTAACCCTCCAGATTGCAGCAGACGAAGTTTGTGCTCCACTTCTTGTTGCTTTGTTTGTAGCAACTCTATTAGTTTATATATGTTAGGATGTGGGCGGCCTAACTCTCTATTGAGAACACCATGCCAAGCCTCCAAGTGGTTATTGGTACGGAATCCGTCGATATTGTCAAAATGATTCCACATTTCCTTGGGAAATATTGCGGCAGAGGTATCCACCCATGTCGTAGTTACATAGTCCATGAATGGGATCACATCCTCATCAGTCAATTCGTTCAGTGCCTCCATCCATACTTCATCAACAGACTCTAAGGGAATCAGAGGGAGAGCCGAAGATCGACGAACAAGACGATTGAATGACTGATTTTCGGTGTATTTGTTTGTCAATCCGAGTGCCTGTACCTTACGCCAAATTGCCTGAGTAAAGTGAAACAGGCATCCACGAATCCTCGAAGAAGGGAATAGTTGATTTACGCACTCAATCATGGCTTTCTCAAAGTCAATACACACAGTTTGAGGTTGAAGTCGATGGCCAAAGCGTTCGGCAGCTTGTTGCAGAAGCTGAAACATTCTTCTGTAAGTCTGTGTGTCTCTCTTTGGTAATAAGGCCACCACAACAGGAACCATACACTCCATCACTTTAACATGTATAGAATACACTTGAGTAAACATTTCTGGTGCGGATTTAAATGTTCCATCCATAAATATTTCAGTAGCTAAACACAAATAACGAAGATTTTGCGCCGTGCCGAAAATCAAAATACGGTCCTCTGCTCCATCGTTTGCTAGGAGGAAAGGGCGGCCATCCTTTGTTTGGGTCCACTGTCCTTGTAAGTCAATTTCGCTTCTGGAATGTGGTATATTTGGCAAACGCTTTGATCTTGCCCTGTACAAAGTACATCTGTACTTGTTGAAAGATGGCAAGCTATCCATTGTGGTTTCGTCAGGGTTTGCCAATGCGTCTCCAAAGGCGTCCGAGAACAGCCGCTTAATAGGTTTGAATGGCTGTTTTATCGCCTCTTCTTTCACATTATTCAAAGTCTTTTTGATTTCAATGTTCTTATAGTCTGGCGCATGATTGTGTAGGCCCGGAGTCTTGATTACTAGATCCTCATCGGTGACTGCCGTTACGCCGCAATTCTGTACGCGGCAACGCCAGTGTTGACGTTTCTCCATTCTTCGGTTGATAGATAATAGATATCCGTCGAATTCTAAAAGCTTGCCACCACGTTGTGAGGTTACAAACTTCGCAATATTTTTCCCAGTCTTCATCATAAAATCACAGCAATGAAAAATATATGCCTTCCGTTATGAACGGAATTTATTTATTTATACATTATGAACGGTTATCCCGTGGTCATTCGCAAGCCAATTGTCAGAAATTGGTATTTGATACTTCAGCTATCACTCCAATTTCCATTTCTATTCAATTCTCACTCCTAAACAGATTAGGTGTTAACAATGGCTTAATTAAACAGATAAAGGTGTTGACAATAGCTTACAATAGTTACAAAGAACAAGTTACAAGTTTTTCGAAGATGATGAAATTATGCGAAATGATATATCTGTGTTATGCCATTTGATACACATCGACGGATTAGATGATTACATAAGATTAAATTGCACAACAAAGAGTTATGCGAAATGAGAATATGTGAAATGATACGGAGCCTATTCAAGTTAAACAGAAAACAAAGTCATATCAATAGTGGAAGACCGACGACAATGGACACACGTTTTGCCCGTCACCATATAGCATTCGATACGGAAAGTAGCGCCGAACAACGATTATCTAATAATTGAGATTCTGTCAAATTGTCAAACTTCAAGAAATAACAGTCAACAGCCCCTCTTTGAATTTGTCTCACACCTCAACACCGCCTCATCTATGCAAACTTCGAAACACCAAATAGCGCCCCGCATTAATTGCCAAACAATGAGCTAGGTGTGGTCAAATCGCCCATCTCCAAAAATCACAGCAGCCCCTCATATAATGTGGCGCCATTCAACTTCACTGAACAACAACCAATTCACTGAACGACAATATTTCAACTGTTGGTTGTACGCACACTAAGTACAAATGAAATTGTCCATTTAGGACAGTGGTGGGCAACCCGTGGCCCGCGGGCCATTTGTGGCCCACGAGACCAAAGACTGGCCCGCCAAAGAAATATAAAAACTTTCTTTTTCGGCCCGCGGGCCACAGTCCATCAGTGTCCAAAAGTCATTAATGGGCCATCGATGTTTCTTGCTACTTTGACGAATATCATTTAGTTATTTTTCTCACTCACTGACTCAATTTCGTCAAAATAAACCCTTATTATTCTAAGACAACTATCTGCCTACACGCTATCTTGCCTGTGGTTGGCGCAAGGATGCCAAGGTTTCAAAAAAAAAAAATGCGGGAGACCCAACATCAAATGATCCAACAACAAAAATAGTAAAATTAGATTAAATCATATTTAAAGGCCCTATCAACTTCCTATATTTCCTTCAATAAATGGAGAATATTTATTTTTGAAGACAATTAATTTGTCACATTTCCAATAAAAAATATAGAATTCGTGAATCAAAAGAAGATCTATCTTTTCAATAAACGTATGATTGCATGCTTCTCATTGGTTGTGAGGGAATGGAGGAGGGCTAATCGAAGAATAGGCTAGCGGTGAGTGGCTAATCAGTCAGAACGCTTGCTGTTACATTTGAATGATGGAAAGAGCACACTAGAAGGATAAAAACTGTTGGCCTACTTTAAAATACGGCGCAAATAAATGACGATGCGGGAGATTTAAGCAATTATGCGGGTGAGCGGGAGATTGACTAAAAATGCGGGAGACTTGGCATGTATGTTGGCGTCATCGAGACAGCGCTGGCGATCGTCAATCGACTTCGCTCATACATCAGTCATTTTGTAGATAGCTTCACTTTTCATACAACACACCGCACGGTATGAATGGTAAGTTCGATCGTCTCTATTGTTCAAGGACTGGTGTATGGTCGAGTTTGGGAAGATGAGAGTGACGTCAAGCTTTACGCAGAGGTATTATTAAAATGGAAATCGCACACATGCATTCAAGGTTTTGATTTAAGATTTGTGATAGTGACTGACTGACTGATTTATTGCTACTGATCATCATGGATAAATGGTTAATACGTACATGAGCCTCAACGTCTACTACACCCCCAGACAGCTCACTGAGTTCAGATGCCTCCACAGTTCCGTCGGCTGATGTTGATCAGTCTCCAAAGAAAAAGAAACTCAAATCTACACGTAATGCTTCTGTTCGTCAATTTCAATGTGAGTGGGAACTAAATTACGTCGTTATTGAACAAAATGATCGACCTCTATGTCTTTTATGTGGTACTTTGATTAGCGTTTGTAAAGTCTACAATATCAAGAGACATTACATCACTTGTCATCAAAATAATGATAAACGATGTACGATTGAGAGTCAAGAGAGAGCAATAAAATTATCAACATTGAAAAAGCAATTTCTTTCTCAACAAAAGTCGATTAAAAAGGTTTTTACAGAATCTGAAATAGGGGTTGTTCATTAACTAAAATTCTGCCGACAGAAAATTAAACCGTTTAATATTCTACCGGCAGAATATTCAGCCGACTTAATGAACGACTGTATAACACCGAAACCGACTGAATATTCTGCCAGTTTCGGTGATATACCGTCATTCATTAAGTCGGCTGAATATTCTGCTGGCAGAATATTAAATCGGTTTAATTTTCTGTCGGCAGAATTCTAGTTAATGAACAGCCCCATTAAGCGTCGTTAAAGATAACATGGCTGCTTGCCCGTAAGCGTAAGCCGTTTTCTGATGGTGAATTGATAAAGTCCTGTAAGATAGAAGGAATGAATATATTGCTGACCGATATGAGCAATAAGGCGAAGATTCTGCGTCGCATTGAGGATATTCAATTAAGTCGGCGAACATTTATGAGAAGGCTTGACCAGATCAGCAACAACTTAGTGATACAACTGAAGGCGCAATTATCACAGTGTGTAGCTTTTAGCATAGCATTGGATGAATCAACAGATTACTGTCATGTTGCTCAGCTCTGCGTCTGGGTGAGATACGTCGACCAACAACTCCATTGTCATGAAGAATTGTTAAAATTACATGGCATGCATGATCGTACCCGAGGTCAAGACATTGCAACAGCTCTGCAGGGCATATTGGCAGATTACGATCTTTCGACAGCTAAAATGGTGTCAATAACGACAGATGGAGCCCCATGTATGATAGGTAATAAAAATGGTTTAACCTCATTGTTTAAGAAGGATGCACCTCACTTGCTTAATTTCCATTGTATCATACATCAGCAAAATCTATGTGCAAAGGCCACGAATGATGAACTTCGGTCTGTGATGTCAATCGTCGTCACTATCGTAAATGTTATCCGCGCAAAAGCATTGTTTCATCGTCAATTCGTGGAATTCCTTAAAGATGTCGAGGCAGAATATGGTGATTTGTTGTTACACTGCGAAGTGCGCTGGCTAAGTCGCGGCAAGGTGTTGGACAGATTTATTGCCCTTTTGCCTCATATTAACGACTTCCTCGATATAAAAGAAATTAAAGAATATGACCAATATTTGTGCGATATTCACTGGATTCGAGACTTAGTATTTTTGGCCGACATTACCCGTCACCTCAATGATTTAAATGAACAGCTCCAGGGTAGGAAATTAACTATTGCAGCTGCAGTTGCAGCAATAAAGGCATTCATTTGCAAATTAAGTTTATTCAGCAGTCAACTGGCTGACAAGCAACTTAGACATTTTCCACAGTTGCAACAATCATTTTCCGAAGAACCACTGCCCGTCATGAATTTTATTCGTTATGCTGGATGGGTCGATGAAATAAAATCCAACTTCCAGAATCGTTTCCAAGATCTCGAGAAGCTTAACGTCCCCATTCATTTCATTCAAAGTCCTGAAACGTTTCCACTGGCGGACATACCACTGTTAGCGGACATGTTCCAGTTGGATTGTGTACGTTTAGAAACGGAACTTATCGACATGCAAAGTGCTCCTTCAGAAGTTATCCAAGACATCAAACAGCCAATCCTACGTCAGCTGATTGGCAAGATCTTGTCCATTTTTTGCTCTACCTATTCATGTGAAGCAACTTTTTCAGCAATGAGCGCAATTAAAACCAAAAAACGAAACAAGACATCAGATGAAAGCCTGGAGAATGAGCTGCGATGTGCCGTTTCTATATTTCTACCTGACTTTGACTTTCTTACCGCTAATATGGACTGCCAAATTTCCCACTAATATTTGTAAGGGCTATCATTTTTTGTTTGCCATTTTTCACTGAAACCTACATACATGTATTGTTGTTAAAAAATCACTGCATACCGGCTGAGTTTTCATTTCACTCAAACTTTTAAACCAGTAGATAGGAGTTACAGGTCAATTATTTAAGCAGTATTTTCTTTATAATTGAAATTCATGCAAAATTGGTGAAAATTAGAATTTTTAACAAAGAAAAATATGTTGGCCCGCAGACACGATACCTCGGTGGCCCGCGATAACACTCGCGGGCCAATTTATTGGCCCGCGTCTTCCTTGAGGTTGCCCACCACTGATTTAGGACATAGAAATAAATTGGTTTGCTTATCTGCGTAAAGAAAGAACAATTTTCTATGCTTGATTAAAAGCTCTATTGATTGATATTTTGATATGCTGTTCATTCATTGAAAATGGTAAGTTGATGGTTGATTCAACCTACTGTGTGAAAGCTCAGGTACATCTCTTAAGGCAATCTTCTTCGGTTGCAAAGCTATTGCTGTTTCCTCCGCAACCACTGTAAATGAATTGTTTGCAAGTTTCAGATGCACTGTCGTAATGATATCTTGGATAGAATACATCACATGCGCCAACCAATGGAGGCAGTTTACAAAGATTGGGAGATGCTGAAAGAGAAATCATGAATCAAAATTAAAGATTTTAGTAAGAATTCTATTTCAGAGCAATAAACTGAACACTAAGAGATTAATTGCAAGATATAAGTAAAGGTCAAACAAGGGTTGTCTAAAAGAAGGGTGCGTGAAGTTGGCGGAACCACCCAGCGGAGATATTGCAAGAAACATTATTGAATAAATACACTTAATTTCGAGTAATTGAGAGACAGGATGTGTTTTCTTTTTAGCGCGACATCTACATTTTAGCGCGTAGGTCATTCTCAAGCAACTACACTGTATTGCTGTGTCAGTTCCGCCAAAATTCCATGGCAGCCGCAGACGCTGCAGACACTCTGTAATCTTTATGATCATCAGCCGCACGGCAAAGCCAGGATAAAGAAAAGTAGAACAGCCTGCTGTGCAGTCCTTCAGATTGCAGGGCCATGCTGACGAGCCGTTGTAGAGCGAAGCGCAACGTCTACGTCTGCCAAAGAATTTTCGTGCTTGATTTGTTAAAGTAGGAGGACATCTTTCTACTTTTACATTTGCATATTTTTTTAGATTGAAAAATTAAAGCTTAAAAGATAAAAGCAAAAACCTTTTGTCTGCCATTGGCAGTCATCGTCAGGCGAATGATTCACGTGTGATCATGTATGACAGAATTACGTCAGCACGTGAGCTGCATCATCGAAATATATGCGAAATATCAACGAATATCAACGACAATACATGGCGATTTCAAAAGGATCAACAAAAATCAAAAAGGTAATCTAAACTTCTACACGACATGCTTTTTCATAACACGGGCGTACATGGAGACTCCTTAATTAACTATTCTTTTGCTTCAGTAGCCTTCTCAGTAGATTACTGTGGCATCGACTGTGCGGTCAATTAGTCATGCAGATCAAGTACACCATTGTGTCCATAGAGTAGGGATATACAGGTAGAGTGTCGACTCAAAAAGTATCTGTATGAAGAGAAAGACATAAGTGCGGGTAACAGCTGTTTGTTCTGAAATGCAATGTTTCAGAATGCGAGAAGCAACTGCATTGTCTCATGAATGCGGGAAGCATCTGTTCCCTATTGAGCGATCATCAGAGTGCAAAGTAGTAGCTACTACTGGAATTACTAAAACACCTGAAGTTATTATAATTTTACTCCTAAACTTATTGTTATAAAGATTATATATAAAATAATATATATATGAAATTAAAATTAAATAAAATTAGATATATAAAAATATATTATTATTATACCTTGTGTTGCATTCTTAACTTTAGACCATCTTTTTCTTAATTTTTTATAATGCTCTAATTTTAATAATAATTGTGATTTCTTATCTTTCATATACCTAACTCTATCTTTGTGTTTTTCTTTATCCATTCCACTTGTTTTTAATTGAGATAACGAAGGATATATTCTCGAAGTTTCTTCCATTTTCGAAGTTTCTTCCATTTTTGAGGTTTCTTCCATTTCTGAGGTTTCTTCCATTTTTTAATAAATATTTTGAATGCAATCTTTTGATATTTTTAGACTATGTGAAAAGACTACATAAATTTTGTAAATTTTTAGGCTACGTAAATTTTGTTTTGTAAATGTTCGCTAAAATCACAAGTGTGTAAAATTTGTAAAATATTGCGGTGCGAAGCGAAGCGCCGGATGTCTTACCCTATACTACTTACAGTGAAAATTTTTATATGAAAAGATTCAGTTTTTTGCGGAAATTACGTTCCCGTGGTCCAAAAAATTATTTGAGCAGTTTCAAAAAAGTCAAAATTTTGCCAATTTATTTACTACCGAGATGACGACTCTTCTACATAAATGGTATGAAACAAGTTGGATATCAAAAGAAATGAATATTTGCTAATGAGCATCCTAACTAAGCGGAAATCAAGCTGATTATCAAGGGAATTTCATGAATTGCATTGTAATGAAAGTCTTCATGAAAAAGTCGCTATATTATTCGTGCTTTCTTGTCTGAAATTTCAAGTTTTTAATTCAATTTTCACCGGCATGATTTTATGATTCACTAAATTCATGTTTCATTTTTTGAATCTGAATAGTGATGTGGAACCATTTACATCTTTCAAAGTTTATTGAAAGTATCATCTTTGATTGTGTGATATTGCTCTTCCAGTGGAGGTTGCCTGTGATATGATCAGGCTTAAGAAAATACTCTGAGGTTGAGCATGAAAGTAATAGGAACCCATCGAATTGCTAATTTAACAAACTTCACCTATGAAGACTGTCATGACAATGAGAATCTGCAATCATTCCTTCTGCGTTACAATCGTGATCACTCAATTCCGTGGCAATTTCTTCAAAACTGCAAAAATTTGAATATCTCACATTTACCAACCACATGCCCCTCGAGTTCATTTAATAAAATCAAAAGTGTATACACATTGGGGATTTAATAAATGCGGAGTTGCCACTCTACCTAATATACTTACTCTATATGATTGCGTCATTTATTTATAGAAAATCTCCAGCAGTCTGCCATTCCGTTAAGTGTGAAAATACAAAATTGAATACAGTGTCTCAACTCGCTCCAAATTATCCTAACATTTCAACATTCTGTAGTCGTCACTTTTACAAGACATCTTGAGGACAGTGAATCTTATATTCATAAATATCATTGATGAAGAGCATTATACTGCAGACAATTTAGCAGTGCAATTAACAAAGCATATTGCTTATCGAAGAGTGCAAATAAGGAAATGGGCACCAGTTGTTCTTTCTTGCGTTTGCGAATTAAACAAAATTTAATGGTGTTTTGAAACAGAATTAATCACATTTAATGTGACACTGCAGTGCTTCAATCGTTATTCTTCATAGCGAGGTTAAAAGCATGTCTATAAACTTGCTTACTATGTCCACAGGTTTGCATACATTCGCCTGGTGAGTCAAATCTGTTTTTGTTTCCACCACATCCTCCGTACATAAACATCTTACATTGTCCACTCTCACCATCAAAATAATACTTCTGGAAGATGTCTCCGCAAACTCCAGGATTCATCGGCAGCAAACAGAACTCTTCTGCAGTTGATATCGCACGAGGCGTCACTAAAATTGTGATGTTGATTCATATTTAGATAATAGTTATATTGCGCGGGTGGCTTATTAAGATAACAGTTATTGCCCACGCGGGAAATAATAATTAATCCAATGCGCAGGAAGAAGCATAATCTATGCCAATTATGAGTGCTCTTGTCCTTCTTTAGTATAGACTACACCATTTAAAGCTCATGTTGAGCCCATGAAAATATATTTTGAGCCCATGAAAATTCATTTTGAGTCTACGAAACTTGATTTGAGCCAATGAAAATGCAAATTGAGCCTATGAAAATTCAATTTGAGCCCATGAAAATTCAATTATTATATGTTTTGAATTTTGAATAAAAATAATGAAAACATAGGCTACTGTGTAGTAAATTCGTGTATTTTCGCCACAACATTAAGCAGTTTCACTAAAAAACATAAAAAAGTCTTTGGTAAATACAAGTTTTTGCCATAGCAGCCGGCAGGGTGAGGGCTATTTAAATCTAACGATTTCGAATGCTATGATGAAGCAATCTGATGCACGAATTCCGTTGAAACATTTATTTGCCGACGTGCTATGATGATCAAGGACAGGTTGTGATTAACAGTTTTATTATACAACCGCTGAAAACACAGAATTAAATATTTTGTTTATCTGCAACGGTTTGCTAGAAGTGTGATTAATGCGAAGTCGACGGCACATCGAGGAACCTATTAAGTGGGCAAAAAGGAATTCCTATTACCTGACAGAGATAGGAAAAAAGTCGTTCGTCACTTGCGGATTGATGTGAGTTCCAACAAAGTGCTTCGATTGCCAAAATTCCTTCAGATTCGAAGAATTCAGAAAATTGCGCACAAGCTTTCTCCATAATGTTGGCCCTTGTGATCATTATTAAAAAAGTAGCAAGCGTACGAAAATTAGTTCACCTGATGATTTCACATCCTCTCCTCGGCATTTTTCACTGTATAGTGCATACATTGAATCGAAGGCAGGCATCGTTGTGTGTTTTGGTGTGTGTGTGAAGTGATGTCACAGCACGCACGCATCTCTCACTGGCACTGGTGTCCATTGCTGACCGCTTATTGTCCTAAGCATTTCCCTGATAGTTCCCCAACACTTATCATATCAATGCGCTGAAAAAACACGATATTTTCTCATTGAATATTATTTACATGAATATATCTATGACTCAAATAACCTTTTTGTCAAACATAGCAAAAAATCACGCTTTTTTCTGCATTGTTTCACGGTATTTTCCCATAGAAATACAGCTTAGGACAATATCATTATTACGTAGATTTTGCTATGTATCAATGCAAAATCTACATAATAATGACACATTGTTTGCCATTTCCAATAGCAAGCGATACACGAATGATGCATTCGAGAAAGAGCAAGTTCTCTAATTCTGTGATGTGCCATTTCGGTATTAAGGTTACATACAATTCTTCCTTTCTAGGAAACCGAAGCGCGCGCAGATGAATCTAATTCTGTGGCTGAAACATATCAAAGATCTTGATGTCCATTTTTCCTGCGACATGTGCTTCGGTCTTCACATAGCGTCTGTTGTGAAAAAGTCATTCCGCATGTTAGGTTTTATGAAAAGAGAGTTGCAGCCATTCAGAGATGTAGATGTTTTGAAAATTATGTACAACTCATACGTTCGATCAAATCTTGATTACTGCTCTTCAGTTTGGTCGCCTCAATCTGCATACTTAATTGACAAGATTGAGCGTGTACAGAAAGATTTTGTCAAGGAGCTGTGCTTCTAAAAGAAAATAGCACATGGCAGTGGTATGTGCACCAAATTTTGCAAGCACTTTGGACTTTCGACTTTGGTGCATCGGCACGACTCGTCGGATTTGCTTTTTTTCATAAAATTTTACATAATTGGGTCGATTGTCCTCATTTTGTATCAAAGGTTTTGTTACACTTGCCGATAAGACAAACAAGGCATACTTCACCACTGTTTTGAGTCATGGTATGCGAATTCGCAAGCATGTTTCTTCCCACGCATTTCTACAGTCTGTAATACGTTGAAACATGTCGACTTTTTTTTATCCTAATTACAGATCAATGAAATGTAAATTAAAGCTACACATGTGAACTTTTGCAAGCGGTGTACCGATGATTGGAAACGGTTTTTAGCATATATCTTTCTTTTCCTTTTTTGTAATTTCGTTTGTGATGACTGCAATTGGCGCAAGCTGTTGTCAATGCGCTCGATTGCCGTGGTATTATGTCAGGAGATTGCTGTGAATTCCTCTAAAATGCTTCGATCGCCAGGTTTCCTTCAGATTCGAAGAATCGAGATCATTGCGCCAAAGTTTTCTCGATCAAGTTGGTCTTTACGATCATAATAAAAACAGATGGCAGGCGCACGACAAAACGTCAACAAAGGTCTCTGTAGAACTTGACACCGTCTGTGTCTCTTTGCTGTGTGATCCGGATGATAACAACCACTGGAAATTCGCACAATTTGGGGCTGTTTAATGTTGAACTGCCTGCTTATTGTTCGATTGCCGTGGTATTATGTCAGCAGATTGTTGTCAGCCACATGTTCCAAAGGTTCCTTTCTAATCAAATAGAAGAAGAGACGACCTGACCTGTCTGATTCTGTGCTTTGAACATTACATAGACTTTGGACAAGACAATATCAGACTAAGGAAAATAGATCATTTGACCGCTCACGCAATTGAGCAGACTCATTGGCATTATTAAGAGTTAATAATTAGATTTCGACATCAAAAAAAGTTGATTAACATCGAAGCTCTGTATCAGTGTGATATTATACTCAAATTTTCGTAACTGTGAACGATGAACTCACCTTTGCAAGCATTTAAGCACACATCTTCTGTGTCGAACCTGTTCTCATTTCCTCCGCAGCCCCCGTAGATAAACGGTTTACATGTTCCAGTTGACTGATCGTAGTAGAATTTATGAAAACTACCCTTACACATGCCAACTTGAGGTTCCAATGAGCAGAAGTCATTGGACCATAAATGTACACCTGGAACATAAACGCATCACAATTGATATTGGATTATTACGGATATTTACGCTATTTTTATGTTAATTTTGAAACAAAATTCAACAAATGCGAATGCCATCAAACAGTAAAAATATTGTTAATGTGAGGGCGAGATTACAGATGCGCTATTTGTCTCATCATCTAGAAGATCTAGAAGGCAGGTGAAGGCAAGTAAACTGTGCTGATGCTTTCCTAATCAATATACCGGCATTGATCGTGAAATAAAGTCAAAGTTGATATTTTGAAAAGAGTTTGCGAAGGATCAGATGGAGCGAAGAGGAAACATTCAGCGACTGTAAAGGCCCACTGCTCCAAATCTTTGATAGGAGTGATATTTAGTTGATCGAAACAGTCAAAGAAACCGCAATTTCTCACCTGGATTGCATGTAGCCATGCATTCAGCCTCTGTATCGAAGTTATTAGCATTTCCTTCGCAACCACCATAGATAAATGTTTTGCAGATTCCTGTTGCCGCATCGAAGTAATACTGTTCAATGCGAGCTTTGCAATCACCACGTGAGGGTTTCAGTTGGCATCTGCTATCCGCCGATGCAATTTGCACTCCTGAAAAACAAGAAAGTCGACATCAGAATTCGGGAGACGAATCAGTCATACAGTCCATTTCCTAAATCGTTGCACAGTACAAAAAAATTTTTTATCTTTTGCATATTCTCATCAAATTTAATCGCATGCTGATAATCGATCAATAGACTCATTTACTTGGTCAGCTGAGACACTTGGTTCAGAAAACACTGTGGTGTGGCTTGCCAGATTAAATGAAGATGGCCTGGTTTGTTATTTTCGGTGTTGTTTCAGATATCAATATTACTCGTATGTTGGTCTCTTTTTCATCACTGATGAGCTGCTCGGACGCAAAGCAAGTGTCAGCATTCCTACGGCGTGAAGTAAATGCTATTGTTTGCTGTGAACAGGTGCAGAGACGTGACAAGCCCTTGTCTGATCCGAGATTCAAATTTCTTCCGACCTCAAGTGAGGGAAAGGATGAATCACGCAATGGCTGACTAGGGGAATAATACAAATTTGAAGTTTGTCAGTGAACGGATGGGCCGATCTTGATGAAAATTACACATTCTTGGAGCTGATAACACCAGCATTATTTTAAACCCAAACTCGAAAGCACCAGCGTTAATACAACAGAAGTTGTTAAGTTGTGTGCAATTGACCATTGTTGAACATTGTTAACGCGAAAGGGGCGTGAAATTAGGTAAAAGTATAAATTAAGTGACATTGCACAAATTGATGTCCGAATTCAAAAGCAATATATCATCTGAAAGCTTAACACGAGCCTGATTCAATGGTGATAATCTCAATTTTCTGTATTGCATAGTTTCCTCGGTAGGTGTCGGTGAACGAATTGACCAAACATTCATACTTTTAAGTCTGTTGACCACAGCTGACCAGATATAACCTAAACCCTTTGCCAAATTAAAGTGCTTCGACATAACCTTTCACATGGTACAAAGGTTATTGAAATTGAACATCTTCATCAATGAGAAAATCTTGTGAGATGTTTTTAGCAACAATTTTTGGGTAAAGCTTGTTAGTATTGTATATTTTTGTACATTAAGGCAATCCTAAAAACCGTGTGTCATGATGAAGCTGACTGATAGTTCATGCTGTCTGCCAACTTTCATAAAAAAATTCTGTCGTCTTCATGCTGAAATCCTGCATCAAAGAAAGCGCTGCTCAATTTTTTTTTCATTAGGCCTACTGACCACAGCTGACCACACATGAAAACGAAATATATACCAAAATAATTTATGGAACATAAGGTCTTATATGGTGTATCATTTATCAAAATTGATCCAGGACTTCAACACGAAAACTGCATTTGAAAATGACTTACCTTTTTTGCGCAATTATTTTTGAAACGGTTGTAGAAGTGAAAATTTTGTACATACATGTAGATTACTGCAATAGATGATCAGTGACAATGAAATTTTCATGAAGCGTCCACGCAAACAATTCAAATACCCATGTGTGACATGCATGCTAGACTAAGTTATCGTAAGGGCTTTTGTTTCTGACTTTTGTTAAATTTAAGAAGTTATGTGACTAGCTTTTGGAACAAGCTGCCTGAGACGTTGCGCCAATTAAAATGCAAAACTCCGTCCATCATTGATAAACGTCATTTCTACAGAAGCAGTCCGGTATTCAGACCTCAATTTGCACCACATAACCACATCACTCACTTTTACTGACTTTCTCTTTTTCTCGTATTACCGCCTGTGTCTTGTATGTCACATGCATCTCAGATGCAGTGAAAAATCAAAAAATCTTGAAATAATCTTGAAAAAATCTAAGTTATCGTAACTAGGCTTTTGTCTAAATTGAATTTTGCTGGAATTTTCTGTATGTTAAAACGTGTGGAAGCAGAAGAAAATCTACAAATGAACCCTGCTGTTGCATGACGTATGAAGTCAGATTTGAAATGAAAGTAGCAGATGCAGAGTGTTCATTTCCAATGGCATTGCAAGCCGCTAGATCATTTGTAAGGCTGCCAATCCTTGGTTTACTGTTCAGATAATCACAACGTCGAAACAATTTCTGTCACATAGTTCTTTTAAAAATCAATATTTAATAAATTCTGAACCTTTACTATATAGAAGCAGCAAATGTCAAAAGCAGATTTGTTCTAAGAAACTTGCTTGACTCTGAAGTTTAGCTAGTTAGTTAGATTGAGTTAGTTTAAATGACCTGCTTCAAACATGAAGTTATGAAAATGCTCTATCGCTCTGAGACTTACCGATGAATGCAGTGATAGATAAAGCTAGCAATTTCTCCATGGCGTCCTTCTCGAATGTATGAGAAAAGGAAACATGGAGAGTATTTATGTGCTTTGATATCTTATCTAGATGTGATCCGAGACAATTACTACTTGGCACGTATTTTGCGATTGGTTTAAGCCATGTTATCAATGTCTCTTCAAAATCTTCGTGGCTTCCCGCATTTCCTTAGCTTTGTCGTTGAAGCAGTACCGGTAGGCTTTGCAGTTTCACGCTGAGACCGTGACGTGTTTATTATAGTTCGCAATACATCGTCAGAAATATAAAAGTCCTTCTAGAAACGTGTGTGAAGTTAGCGGAACCACTCAGCGGAACCATTTTTTATTATAGCTTAATTCTATTCGAAACAGCTGCTAGTTTGTCAATTTCAGTCTCCTGATTACGAATCTGAGCTCAGATTTCACAAATTCACAGACGTTTTTGAGAAATTCAAGTTTAAAGATAAAAGTGGTTCCGCTGTGAAGTTAGCGGAACCAATTCCTGAGTCTCGCTGATTGACGCAGTAAATCAATTTCTTTTGGTCACTACCCGATCAATTTTGTTGTGCTGATCACGAATATGTGCCTCATTTTTCAAAACAATGCAGATTTCACCCGGAAATGTGAATTTCACGTTTTCTGCGAGCTGATTGTGAAGTTAGCTGAACCATTTTTCAATACAAAGAATTTCTCAGCAAAATCCATCCTCTTCAACTAATTTGAAGCTCCTAATCACAAATCTGTAATCAGATTTGCAAAACTCGCCCGCATTGCAAAGATATTCCTCTATCTGGGTCCGCTGTGAAGTTCCCGGAACCACCTACTGGCATCAAAATTTCAAATTCTAATTTTTGCACAGAATCACTGCAATAGACATACCAAGAGAATGGAATTGCTTCACTGATCACGGTTTGCCGTCCGATTTCACGGGAGAATAAGTACTTGCCGAGAAAAATTGATTTTACGGTTTTCATGGACTTTTCTGCAAGCTGATTGTGAAGTTAGCACATATTCGTGATCAGCACAACAAAATTGATCGGGTAGTGACCAAAAGAAATTGATTTACTGCGTCAATCAGCGAGACTCAGCAATTGGTTCCGCTAACTTCACAGCGGACCCAGATAGAGGAATATCTTTGCAATGCGGGCGAGTTTTGCAAATCTGATTACAGATTTGTGATTAGGAGCTTCAAATTAGTTGAAGAGGATGGATTTTGCTGAGAAATTCTTTGTATTGAAAAATGGTTCAGCTAACTTCACAATCAGCTCGCAGAAAACGTGAAATTCACATTTCCGGGTGAAATCTGCATTGTTTTGAAAAATGAGGCACATATTCGTGATCAGCACAACAAAATTGATCGGGTAGTGACCAAAAGAAATTGATTTACTGCGTCAATCAGCGAGACTCAGGAATTGGTTCCGCTAACTTCACAGCGGAACCACTTTTATCTTTAAACTTGAATTTCTCAAAAACGTCTGTGAATTTGTGAAATCTGAGCTCAGATTCGTAATCAGGAGACTGAAATTGACAAACTAGCAGCTGTTTCGAATAGAATTAAGCCATAATAAAAAATGGTTCCGCTAACTTCACACACGTCTTCTAGAAAGTATTTTTAAATTTTCAGACATTTTAGGACATAATAATTTTCTTTTAAATCATATTTTGCACCTGTTAAAAATGAACTAGCCGTTAACTTTTTTTTAATTTTGTTACCTTGATGCACTTTGCTACGTTAGTAGTAAGAAAACGGCGAACACCAGATAGCGCAAGATGGCCGCCATCGCTGAGTCCCCCCCCCTCTGGCACGGCAGAGTGTCGTGGTCGGCCGCCGTGGTGCTTCGTGTCTGCGTCCCCCCCCTCTGGAACGATAGAGTGTCGTGGTGGACTTGGGCGACCGCCAGGATTAGTCTTGAGGCTATAGTGTGTGATGTTTTTGGTGCAATCTGCTGAATGTTGGGTTGTAAAAATGGGTTGTTTC
>CAJQUW010004357.1:305000-319980 GCA_907163375.1 Prostheceraeus crozeri | reverse complement strand
GGGAGGGAGGCTTGCAGGTAGAAGAGGAGCGAGGAGTGAGGGAAGGATCAGGAATAGGCACGGAGGGGAGGCAAGGAGGGAGCGGAGGAGTGAGGAGATGGAACCGGGCGGGAGTAAGGGATCAGGGAGGGGGGAGGCGGGGAGGGGAGGAGGGAGAAAGACAAAGAAGGGGGGGGGGGAAGGGGAGGTGGAGAGAGGGTGAGGGGGGGAGAAGAGGGGGGCAGGTAGGGCGAAGGGAAAGAGCGAGGAGGGGGGAGGAGACGCGGGAGGAGGGGTGATTGAGAGAGAGGGGGAGGGAGAGGGAGGGAGAGTGCGAGGGCAGCGGGTAGCGGAGGAGGGAGGGGTAGATTGGGAAGACGGGGGAGCAAGAGTGGGAGTAGGACGCGGACGGAGGGCGAGAGAGGAGCGGGAGGGAGTAGGGAAGAGGGAGAAGGGGGAAGAAGGGGGGAGGAGGGGAGAAAGGGGGGGCAAGGCGAGAGCGAGAAGCGAGGGAAGAGCGAGCGCAGGAGGCGGAGAAGGGGAGAGGGGAGGTAGGGAGAGATGGGGGCCGAGGGAGCGAGAGAGAGGAAGGAGGGAGTGAGGGGAATTGAAGGGAAGGAGAGAGAGGTAGGAGGGGGGGAGAGGGTGAGGGAGCGGGCAGAGGGAGGAAGGACTTAGTGCGAGAGGAGAGGGGCGCAAGTGAGGTAGAGAACGGCACGGTGGAGATGGAGGAAGAGGGAGGGCGCGGAAGCGGGAGCGAGAGGAGCGAGGAGGAAGAGGAGAAGGAAGAGCCGAGTGAGGAGGAGAGGGGAGGAAGGCGAGGAGGCAGGCGAGCGTATGGAGGAGAAGGGGGAGGGCGGGGGACAGAGCAGAGGAGAGGGAGTAGAAGTGAGGGTCAGAGGGGGAAGGAGCGAAGAAGGAGGAAGAGACAGGAGTTAGGGGATAGGAGGAGAGGAGAGGAGGGAGGAGGGACGGAGGAGGAGCAGGGACGAGAGGGGAGGAGGAGGGGGAGGTGAGGAGGAGGGAGAGGAGGAGGAGCTAGAGGGGAGGAGGGAGAGGAGGAAGGAGGGAGGAGGAGAGAGGGAGGGTAGAGGAGGAGGAGGAGTAGAGGAGGGAGGAGGAGGGGAGGAGGAGGCGGAGGGGAGAGGTGGAGGAGGAGGAGGGAGAGGAGGAGAGGAGAGTGTGAGGAGGGGAGGAAGGAGGGGGAGGAGGGTAGGAGGCGGAGGAAGGAGGAGGAGGAGGAGGCGGTAGAGAGGGGAGAGGAGGAGGAGGGGGAGGAGGAGGGGGAGTGAGGGGAGAGAAGAGAGGAGGAGAGGGGAGAAGGAGAGGGAGAGGGGAGAGGAGGAGGAGGGGGGGAGGAGGAAGGTGGGGGGGGGGGGGGGGGGGGGGGGGGGGGGGGGGGGGGGGGGGGGGGGGGGGGGGGGGGGGGGGGGGGGGGGGGGGGGGGGGGGGGGGGGGGGGGGGGGGGGGGGGGGGGGGGGGGGGGGGGGGGGGGGGGGGGGGGGGGGGGGGGGGGGGGGGGGGGGGGGGGGGGGGGGGGGGGGTAGAGTTTGGGGGGGGGGGGGGGGGGGGGGGGGAAAATGGGAGGGGCTTGATGGAGTGGAGGGGTGGGGGAGGGTACGGGGGGGGAGGGGGGGGGGGGGGGGGGGGAATGGGGTGGGGGGGGAGGGGGAGGGGGGGGGGGGGGGAGGGGTGGGTAAGGGGCGGGAGGGGGGAGGGCATATGGGGGGTGCAGGGCGGAGGAGGGTGGGGGAATTGGGGGAAACCATAAGTGTAATGGGGGAACTAGGGGGGGGGTGGGGAGGGGGTTTAAGGGGGGGGGGGGGGGGGGGGGGAAAAAGGTGGGTGAGGGAAGGGGGGGGGGGGGGGGGGTGGAGGAGTTGCAGGGAGTGAGATAATGAGGAGGGAGTGGGGGTGAGTGGGGGGGGAAAAAGAAATAAATGGAAGAGGGGGTGCGAATAGAGGGCGAGGGAATGTGAGGGGAGGCCTGGTGAGTGCATTGGAACTGGGGGGGAGATAAGAGGGGTGGAGGGGGGGATAGGGAGGGGGAGGGGGGGGATTGGGGAGGGGAGAGGGAGGGGATGGGGGGGGGGGTGAAGGGGGGGGGGGGGAGATATTGAAAAAGGGAAAACGGGGGGATCTGGAGGGGGTGGTTGGGAGGAGAAGGGGGGGCGCGGGGGGGTAGGGCGGAGGAGTTGTTAATGGGGGGGGAGGGCGCACGCGCATGGGACGGGGGTGCGGGAGGGGGGGGAGGGATGGGGGGCCAGGGCCCGATGGGGGGGGGGGCGGAACCAGGGGGAGGGGGGGGGGAGGGGGTGAGGGGCGAGAGGTGTTTGCCACGAGGGGAGGGCAGCGCGGGAGGGGGGGAGGGGAGGCGGCTCCAATGGGATAGGTCGGGGGGGGGGTGGGGGGGGAGTTGGAGTGGGGGGTGGGGCGAGGGGGTTGGGGGGGCTGGGGGGTGCCGGAGGCGGGGGTCGATAGGGTGGGGGCGGGGGGGGGGGGAGGGGGGGAGGGGCGGGGGAGGGCGGGTGGAGAGGGAAGGGGGGGGGGAAGTAGATGGGGGGGGGGGGGGGGGAGGGCTGGGGGGGTGAGGGACCAGGGGGGAGTGGGGGTGGCCAACCAGGGGAGGGGGGACCTGGCCTAGGGGGGGGCACACACTGCAGGGGTGGGGGGTGGTGGGCGGGGCACGGGGGGGGGGGGGGGCCCAGAGGGGGGGGGGGGGGGGGGTGGGGGGGGGGGCAGGATGGGGGGGGCGGGGGTGGGGGGGGGGGGGGGGGGGGGCTGCGGGCTGGGGGGGGGGGGGGGGGGGGGGGGGGGGAGGGGGGGTTGGTGGGGGGTGGGCTGGGGAGGCGGTGGAAGGGGGGGCCGGTGGGGAGGGGGGGGGGGGGGGGGGGGGATGGGCCCCGCCCACAGGGGGGGGGACATAACCGCGGGGGAGGGGGGGGGGGGGGCAAACCCCCAGGGTGGGTGGGGAGGGGCCCCCTCGGGGGACCACTTGGGGGGGGCGGGGTAGGGGGCGGGAGGGGGGGCTCGGTTGGGGGGGGGGGGGGGGGGGGGGCAACATTGGGGGGGGGGGGGGGTTGGGGGGGGGGGAGGGATGGGGGGGAGGGAGTTGAGGGGGGGGCGGGGGGGGGTTGGGGGGGGGTCGATGGGGTGGGAGGGGGGGCGGGAGGGGGCGGATCACGGGGGGGGGGGGGGGGGTGCCCGCCGATGTTGGGTGGGAATGGGGGGGGGGGCGAGGGGGGGAGGGGCCGAGAATAGCCGGCCGTTGCAGACGGGGGGGGGCGCGGGAGGGGGGGAAGGGGGGGGGGGGCGTGGGGGCGTCCACACAGGCGAAAACCCCTAGCATGGGGGGGGGGGGGGGGGGGGCAGTGGGGAGGGGGTCGGACACGCCAAAGTTGGGGGAGCCTGTGGCGGGGGGCGGCGGGAGGGGGGGGTGGGGTTGGTGGCGTACTGCGCGGGGGGGGGCGGCCCGGGGGGGGGGGGGGGGGGTGGGGGAGGGGGGGGGGGGGGGGGGGGTGGATGGGGGGGGTGGCGGGAGGGGGGGGGGTTTGGGGGGGAGGGGGCGTGGGGGGTTAGGGCGTTGTGGGGGGGTGGGGAGGGGGGGGGGGGAGGGGCGCCGGTGGGGCTGGCCCCGGGGGGGGGGGGGGGGGGTAGGGGGGGGGTCGGGGGGGGGTGAGAGGGGGGCTGGGTTTGGATAGGTAGGGGTGAGAGGAGGGGGGCAGCGGGGTGGGATATGATATTAGGGAGGGGGGGGGAAGGCGGTGATCGAGGGGGGCAGTGGGGTGGGGTGGCGGGGGATGGGGTAGGGAGGGGGGGGTTGGGGGAGGAGGGGGGGGGGAGGGGGGGGGCGATGGGGGGAGTGGGGGGGGTGGGGGGGGGGGGGGGGGGGGTGGGGAGGGGGGCCACGGGGGGGGGAGAGGGGGGGGGGGGGGAGGGGGCTGGGGGGGGGGGGGATGAATGGGGGGGGGGGGGGGGGGGGGGTTGGGGGGTGGTGGGGCGGTTTGGGGGGGGGGGGCGGGGAGTGCGGAGAGGGGGGTGGGGGGGGATGGGGGGGGGCGGGAGGGGGGAGAGGGGTGGGGTGTTGGGCGATGGTGGAGGGGAGGAGGGGGAGAGGGGGGGATGGGGGGCGACGGGTTGTGGGGGGATGAGATGGGCGGGGGGGGGTTGGGGAGGGGGGGGATGTGGGGGATAGGGGGAGAGGAGAGATAGGGGGATGGGGGGGGCTGAGGTGGGAGGGAGAGAGGGTGGATGTGTCGGGCGGGGTGGGGAGTATTGGTGCTGGGAGAGAGGGAGAGAGGGGGGGGGGAGGATGGAGGGGGGAGGGAGATTGAGGGGGGGGATTTGGGATGAGAGATTTGTGGTGATGGTTCGGGGAGGGAGGGAGACGGGGGGATGAGGAGGATGTGGGGGGGGGTGGGAGGAGGGGGATGGGAAGAGAGGGGGTGAGGGTGGATTCGGGGGGGGGGATTTGGAAGGAGTAGAGGGGGGGGATTGAATGGGATTGTGAGGGGTTTTGACGTTTTTTTGGAGTTGGTTGGGCGAGTTGGAGGTGGGAGGTTAGGTTTGGTATTAGGATGAAGGGAGAGAATCATGAGGGAGAGGAGAGTTTTTTTGAGAGAGTTGGATAATTTTGTTTTTTCTGTTTAGTTTTTTTTCTTTTTTTTTTTGTTTTTTTTTTATGTTTTCTTTTTTGTTGTTTTATATGAAATTTTTTTTTTTTTTTTGTTTTTTTTGTATTTTGTTTTATTTTTTTGTTTAGTTTGGGTAGATGGGAGATGATTTTTGATGAGTTTTGAAGTAGTTGGTGATTTAGGAGGATTGAGTAGTGTTAGGGAGAAGGGTCGGGGGAGGGGATTGGAGGAGAGGAGGAAGGAGGAGGAGGGGGAGGGATATCATGGGAGCCGAAGGTCTAGGTAGGGTGAGAGATTGAGGGGGGGGGGGGGTTGTGAATGATAGGGGGATGGTAAGGTCGAGATGAATGGGGAGAGGGTGAGGATGATTTGCAGTCGAGGGGGGGGGAGGGAGATGGGGGGGGGAGGGGGAGCGGGAGTGGTGAGATTGGAAGGGGAGGAGGAGGGGGAGGGTGTGATGGGAATGGGGGGATGGGAGTCGGGGAAGGGCGTTGGATAGAGATTGATCAGGGGGGGGGAGGGGGGATGGAGGAGGGGTGAGGGGAGGGATGGGGGGATGAGTTGGTGATTAGTGGGCTAAGAGTTGGGTAGGGGGGTTATATTGCGGGGGAGGGGGGGGGATGGGATGGGGTGAAGAGTGGACGTTGGATGTGGAGGATGGGGGGATGGGGGGGGGGGGGTGGGGGAGGGGGGGGGGAGGAAGGGGGGGGGTGGAGGGATGGGGCGGAGTGAGTTGGGGGGGGGGGGGGTGGGGAGCAGAGGGGGGGAAGGGGGGGGGGGGGGGGTGGGGGGGGAGGGGGGGGGGGGGGGGGGGAGAGGGGGGGGGGGGGGGGGAAGGGGGGGGGGGGGGGGGGGGGGGGGGGGGGGGGGTGGGGGGGGGGGGGGGGGGGGGGGGGGGGGGGTAGGGGGGGGAGGGGGGGGAGGGAGGAGAAGGGATGTGGGGTGAGGGGGGGGGGGGAGGGGGGGGGGGGGGGAGGGGGAAGGATGGAGGGGGGGGGAGTGGGGGGGGGGGGGGGAGGGGGGGGGGGGGGGGGGGGGTAGGGGGGGGGGGGAGGGGTGGGGGGGAGGGGGGGGGGGGGGGGGGGGGGGGGGGTGGGGGGGGGGGGGGAGGGGGGGGGGGGTGGGGGGAGGTGGAGAGGGGGGGGGGGGGAGGGGGGGGGGGGGGGGGGGATGGGGGGTGGGGGGGGGCGGGGGGGGGGGGGGAGGTGGGGGGAGATTGGGAATGGGGGGGTGAGGGGGGGGGGGGGGGGGGGGGGGAGGGGGGATAAAGACGGGGGAGGGGGTGGTGGGGGTTTGTGGTAGGGGATGGGGAAGGGGGGCGGGGGGGGGGGGGGGGGGGGGGGAGGGGGGAGGGGGGGGGGGTGGGGGGGAGGGGGGGGGGGGGGGGGGGGGGGGGGGGGGGGGGGTGGAGAGGGTGGGGGAGGGGGGATAGGGGGGGTTGGGGGGGGGGGGGGGGGGGGGAGGGGGGAGTTTGGGGGTGGGGTGGGGAGGGGGGGGGAGAGGGAAGGGGGATGGGGGGGGTAGGGGGGGGGGGGTGGGGGGGGGGGGGGGAGGGGGGGGGGGGGGGGGGGGGGGGGTAGGGGACGGGGGGGGGGGGGTGGGGGGGGGACGAGGGGAGGGGGGGGGGGTAGGGGGGGGTGAGGGGTGTGGGTGGGGAGGGGGGGCAAGGGAGGGGGGGGGGGGGGGGGTAGGGGGGGTGTGGGGGGGGGGGGAGGGGAGGGGGGGGGGGGGGGAGGGGGGCGGGGGGGGCGGGGTGGGGGGGGGGGGAGGTGGATGGGGAGGGGTGGGGTGTGGAGGGATGGGGAGGGGGGGGGGGGTAGGGGGGGGGTATGGGGGGTGGGGGGGGGGGGTGGGTTTGGGTGAGTTATTTGGGAGGGCTGGAAATTGTGAGAGTTGGGGTGGGTGTGTTGGGGGTTTGTGGGGTTTTACTGGGGGTTTGATTCTTTCGGTGGGGTGGATGGTGGGGGGGGAGAGGGGGTGGGGGGGGGGGTCAGAGGGGTTCGGGTAGGGCTGGGGTTGGCCGTGGGGGGGGGTAAGATGGGGGGGGAAGGGATGGGGAGGGGGGAGGGGTGGGGGGGAAGGGGATAGGAGAGGGGGGTGGGAGGGGGGGGGGGATGGGGTTAGGGGGGGAGAGGAGTGGGGGGGGGGGGAGTGGGTTGGGGTTTGGGGGGGGTTCTTGGGGGCGGAGGTGTTTTGAGAGGTGTGGGTACTTAGGAGGGTGGATGGGTGAGGATGGGGGATAGTTGGGGTGAGGGGAGGGGAGTGGGGTGGACAGAATCGATGGGTTCGGGGGGGGGGGTCGGAAGGGGAGGTGGTGGGGTATCGGGAGTGGGGGGTTTAAATGGGGAGGGGTGCGAGAGTGAGTGCCGGGGGGGGTGGGGTTTTGTGGGGGGGGAAGGGGAGTAAGGCGATGTTGGGGGTGAGGTGATAGAGTTGGGGGGGGGAAGGGGGGGGGGGGGTTTGATGAGGGGGGAGGGCTGGTTGGTGGGGGGGGGGCTTGAGGTTGGGACTGGGGGTGGTACGGGGGAGGGGTGGTTTGGATAGGGGGGGGATTGTTGAGGGGGGGAACTCGATTGGGGGGATTTGGTGGAGGGGGGCGGGTGGGGTTGGTTGAGAGGGGGAGTATGAGGGGAGGGGGTACGTGAGGGGGGGACAGGAGAGAGGAAGTGGGGGGGAGGATGGGGGTAGGTACGGGGGCGTGGTAGGGGCGGTTGGGGTGTGGGGGGGAGGATTGGGGGGGGGGGGGTGGGGGAGGGGGGGATTGGGAGGGGGAGTCGTTACGGGTAGTGGGGAGGACGGGGTGGGTTGGGGGGTAGGATCGGGGGAGGGGGTGGGGGGGGGGGTTTGGGAGAGGGGGGGGTTAGGGGATAGGGGGATTGGTTTGTTTGTTGCTGGGGGAGTGGAGAGGTGGTGAGTGGGGGTGGTGGGGTGGTTGTGGTGGTGGTGGGACGAGGGGCGAGTGTGGAGGGGTATGGGGGGGAGGTTGGGTGAGGGGGGATTGCGGAGGGGAGGGAGCGAGAAGGAGGGGATGGGATCTGAAGATGACTAGTGAGTGATGGATTGGGGGTGATGGGGGAGCGGCGTTCGGGGGGGGAGGGGAGGGAGGAGTTTGATGGGATTGTGGGGAGATTGAGATTAGTGAGGATATGAGGGGGAGATGGATGGGGGAGGGGAGGAGTGGGAGGGAGAGGTGGAGGAGAGGGGGGGAGATGGAGGGAGGGGATGGATTAGGTGGTGGGGAGAGTGAGGGAGGTGTGAGGGTGGATGGGGAGAGGGGGGGAGATGGGGGGGGGGAGCGTGATGGGAGGAGCGGAGAGAGGGAGGGAGAGGAGGGACGGGGGGGAGGAGGGAGAGGATGAGGGAGAGATAGTTGAGTCAATTTTGAGATGGAGAGGGTATGAGGGATGGGATGTGGGGATGAGGAGCGGAGGAGGGGATGGGATGAGGGGCGAGTGGACGTATGAGATTTATTAGAGGGGATTGGATTAAGGTGAGGATGAGGATTGGGGAGGGAGAGTCGAGAGGGTGGGGGGGGGGAGATAGTGAGGAGAGGATTTGGGTGTGGAGGGTGGTGTGGATTTGGGAGAGGGGAGTTAAGAGGCAGGTGAGAGAGGAGAAGAGGAGATGGGGAGTGGGAGGAGGGAGGTTATGATGGGGATGGAGAGGAGCGGAGGAAGGGGGGAGGGGAGGTGTGGAGAGCATAAGGTGGAGGGTGAGAATGGGGAGATATGGATAGAGATGGGAGTATGGGACGATAGTTCCGGAGATGTGGGGTGATGGGGGAGGGGGGTGGGGATGTGGGAGGAGGATTGAGATTGGATGAGGAGCGGAGGGTGGGTGAGATGGGATGAGGGAGGGTAGACCATGGATGGGAGGGATGGAGAGGAGTTGGATTTGACGGGAGAGGGGGAGGATGGAGATGAGTTGGAGGGGTTGATAGTGGGGATGGGAGGGGGGAGGTGTGGTGAGCGGGAGGAGGGGGAAGGAGGACGAGGGAGTGGAGAAGGAGAGTGATGATTTGAGAGGTGGGGAGGATGGAGGGAGGGGGATGTGGGATGAGGGTGGGAGAGGGAAGAGGGGATGAGGGGAGGATTGTTGGGGACGGGGGGATTCGAGAGTAGAGGGGAGGTGGATCGGGATGAGGATGGGGAAGGAGGAGGAGGTTGATTGGGATAGTGAGGGGGGATGTGTTGATGGTGTGATGAGGGTGGTGGTTGGAGGGATGTTAGGGGGAGAGGAGAAGGTGGGGTGATGAGAGAAGGGAGGAAGAGGAAGAGGGGTATGGGGGGGGATAATGATAGATGGGAAGGTGAGATAGGATTGGGTTGCGGGGTAAAGGATGAGGGGGGATGGAGATTGAGGGTTGGGGGGGGGCGGGATGGGGGAGGGGGGAGGGGAAAATTTGTGGGAGGGGAGGATTTTGAGAGGGTGAGGAGGGGGGGAGGTGGGGGGGAGGAGAGGCGATGAAAGGGACATGGGAAATGTGGAGATTGAGGGGGGAGGGGATGTTTGGGAGGGTTGTAAAGTCGTGAGAGGAGGGGGGGAGAGGGGTGGGGGGAGAGAATAGGGATTGAGGAGGGAAGAGGGGGGGGGGAGGATGGGAAGGGATAGAGTGGGATGGAGGGGGAGGATGGGGAGAAGAGAATGGTGTGGATGGGAGGAGTGGGGAGGTGGGAGATGAGGGATAGGGGGGAATAGGGGAGAGGGGATGAGGGAGAGAGGGGGAGAGAGGGAGGGGGAGGAGGGGGGGGAGGAGAGAGGAGCGAGGGAGAGAGAGAGGGGACGGAGAGGGGAGGGGAGCGGATGGGGGAGGAGAGGGAGAGAGAGGATGAGAGGAGATGAGGGGAGGGAGATGAGAACGGGAGGCGAGGAAGGGGATGGAGGGGAGGATGGGAGCGAGGAGGTGGATTATTGGGGGGGTAGGAAAGAGAGGGGGGGAGAGGGAGAGTTGGGGGGAGGGAGAGAGGGGGAGTGGAGGAGGGGGCGGGGATGAGAGGAGAGGGAGTGGGGGGAGATGAGGGGGGGGATGAGGGGGGAGGAGAGGGGGGAGGGAGAGGAAGAGGGAAGAGGCGGAAGGAGGGGAGAGGAGAGAGGGAGGGAGGACGAAAGGAGAGAGGAGGGGGAGGAGAGAGGTGGGAGAGAGAGAGGAGGATGGAGAAGAAAGGGAGGAGGGGGAGAGAGAGAGGGGGGGAGATGGAGGGGGGAGGAGGATGAGGGGAGAGAGGAGAGAGCAGAGAGAGGGGAGAGAGAGAGGGAGGAGATAGGAGGGGGAGGAGGAGGAGAGGGGGTAAGGGGGGGGAGGGAGGAGAGGGGAGGGAGAGGAGGAAGAGTGGGGAGAGGAGGGAGGGGAGGAGAGGAGCGAAGAGAGTGAGAGGGGGGGGGAGAGGAGGGAGAGAGGAGCGAGGAGGGAGGTGGGCGGAGGAGAGGGAGAGAGAGGGAGAGGAGGAGGGGTAGAAGAGAGGGGGAGGAGGCTGGGGAGCGAGAGCGGAGGATGAGGGGGGTGAGGGAGAGGGAGGTGAGGAGGGGAGGAAGGGACTGGAGGAGGGGAGAGGAGAGGAGGAGAGAGGGAGCGTGGAGAGGGTGAGGAGAGGGGGGGAGAGGAGAGGAGAAGGGGAGAGGGAGGGAGAGGGAGTGGGCGGAGGGAGAGAGGGGGGAGGGAGAGGAGGAGGAGAGGGGAGAAGGAGAGGGGAGGGGAGGGAGTGAGGGAGAGGGAGGGGGGAGGCAGGAGAGGAGGAAGGGGGAGAGAGAGGAGAGAGGGAAGAGGGAAGGAGGGAGAGAAGAGAGAGGGGAGGGGAGAGGGATGAGGAGAGGGAGGGAGGGAGAGAGGAGGGGGAGAGGGAGAAGGAGGGAGGGGAGCAGGGGAGGGGAGAGGAGATGGAGGAGAGAGGGAGGGAGGATGGGAGGGGGAGGGAGAGGGGAGAGAGAGAGCGAGGGCGGGGGGGGAGGAGGAGAAGGGGAAGGGTGGAGGGGAGAGGGGAGGAGGAGGAGAGAGGAGGGGAGGAGAGAGGGGAGTGAGGGAGAGGAGAGGATGGAGAAGGGGAGGCGGAGGGGAGAGGGAGAGAGAGATGGGAGGGGAGGGAGGGAGGAGGATGGGGGAGAGGGGAGAGGAGAGAGGGGGAGGAGAGGGCGAGGGGAGGAGAGGAGGGGGAGGGGAAGAGGGAGAGGGAGGGGGCGGAGAGGAGAGGGAGGGGAGGAGAGGGGGGGAGAGGAGGAGAAGGAGAGGAGGAGGGGGAATGGAGGGAGGAGAGGAGGAGGAGGAAGGGGAGAGAGGAGAGGGAGAGAGGGGGAGAGGGAGAGGAGGGGAGGGAAGGAGAGAGGGGGAGAGGAAGGGGGGGGAGGAGAGGGAGGGAGAGGGGGAGGGAGGAGAGGGAGGGGAGGAGGGGGAGAGGGAGAGGAGGGGAGAGGGAGGGGAGAGGGGAGGGGAGGGAGGGGGGAGAGGAGAGGGGAGGGAGGGGAGGGAGGGAGAGGAGAGGGAGAGGGAGGGAGAGAGGGAGGAGGGAGGGGAGGGGGAAGAGAGAGGGAGGGGAGGAGAGGGGAGAGAAGGGAGGGAGAGGGGAGGGAGGAGGGAGGGAGGAGGAGAGGGGGGAGAGAGAGGGGAGTGAGAGGGAGGAGAGGAGGGGCGAGAGGGAGGAGGAGGGGAGAGGAGAGGAGGAGAGGGGAGGGGAGGAGGAGAGGGGAGGGAGGGAGGAGGGGGAGGAGGAGGGAGGGAGGGGAGAGAGGGAGGGGAGGGGGAGAGGAGGAGAGGGGAGAGGAGAGAGGAGGGAGGAGGGGAGGAGGGAGGAGGGAGAGGAGAGAGAGAGGAGGGAGGGGGGAGAGGGGAGAGGGGAGGGAGGAGAGAGGAGGAGAGGGGAAGAGGGAGGGGGAGGGGAGGGGAGAGGGAGGGGAGGAGAGAGGAGGGGAGAGGAGGAGGAGGAGAGGGGAGAGGGGAGGAGGGAGGGGGAGGGGAAGGAGGAGGGAGGGGGAGAGGAGGGGAGGAGAGGAGGAGGGGGAAGAGAGGAGAGGAGGGAGAGGAGAGGGGAGGAGGAGGAGGGGGAGAGGAGGGGGGAGAGGAGGAGGGAGAGGGAAGGGAGAGGAGGAGAGAGGGGAGGGGAGAGGAGAGAGGGAGGGGAGGAGGAGATGAGGAGAGAGGGAGAGGAGGGGAGAGGAGGAGGGAGGAGGAGGGGAGGAGAGAGGAGAGAGGGGGAGAGAGGAGAAGGGGAGGGAGGAGGGGGAGGAGGGAGGAGAGGAGAGAGGAGGGAGGAGGGGAGGAGAGGGAGAGGTGAGGGGAGGGGGAGGAGGAGAAGGAGGGAGGGGGAGAGGAGAGGAGAGAGGGGAGAGGAGAGGGAGAGAGGGAAGGGGGAGGGGAGAGGGGAGAGGGGAGGAGAGGAGAGAGAGGAGAGGGGGGAGAGGAGGGAGAGAGGGAGGAGAGGGAGGAGAGAGGGGAGGAGGGGAGAGGAGGAGAGGGGAGAGGGAGGAGGAGGGGAGAGGAGGAGAGAGGGAGAGGAGGGAGAGAGGGAGGGAAGAGGGGGGGAGGAGAGGGAGGAGGAGGGGAGGAGGGAGGGGAGGGGAGGGAGAGGAGGGGAGAGGAGAGGAGGAGGGAGAGGGGAGGGAGAGAGGAGGGAGAGAGGAGGGAGAGGGAGAGAGGGAGAGGGAGGGGAGGGAGGGAGAGATGGAGGAGGGTAGAGGAGAGGGAGGAGAGGGAGGGGGAGAGGGAGAGGAAGAGGAGGGGAGGGGGGGAGGGGGGGGAGGGGAGGGAGAGGGGGAGAGGAGAGGAGGGGGGAGAGGAGGAGAGGGGGAGGAGAGGGGAGGGAGGAGGAGAGGGGAGGGGGAGAAGGGAGGGAGAGGGGAGGAGAGGGAGAGGGGAGGAGAGGGGAGAGGAGAGGGGAGTGAGAGGGGAGAGGAGGGGAGAGGAGAGGAGGGGAGGAGGGAGAGGGGGAGAGGGGGAGGAGGGAGAGAGGGGAGAGGAGGAGAGAGGAGGGAGGAGAGGAAGGGAGGAGGAGAGGAGGGAGAGGAGAGGAGGGAGAGGGGAGAGAGGAGGGAGAGAGAGGGGGGAAGGGAGAGGAGAGGAGAGGGGAGGGGGGAGGGGAGGAGGGAGAGAGGGGAAGAGGAGGAGGAGGGGGGGAGAGGGGAGGAGGGAGGGAGGAGAGGGGAGAGGAGGAGGAGAGGAGGGAGAGAGGGGGAGGAGGGGGAGAGGAGGAGAGGGAGAGAGGGGAGGGAGGGAGAGAGGGGGAAGAGGGAGAGGAGGGAGAGGGAGGAGGGAGGAAGAGGAGGGGAGGGGGAGAGAGGGAGGAGAGGGGAGGAGGGAGGAGAGGAGGGGAGGAGAAGGGGAGAGAGGGGGAGGGAGAGGAGAGGGGGAGAGAAGGGGAGGGAGAGAGGGAGGAGAGAAGAGGAGGGGGAGGAGGGAGAGAGGGGAGGGGGGAAGGGAGAGGAGGGGAGGAGAGAGGGAGAGGGGAGGGAGGGAGGAGGAGAAGGGGGGAGAGGGGAGGAGAGAGGGAGGGAGGGGAGGAGGAGAGGGGAGAGGGGAGAGGAGGGGAGGAGGAGGGGAGGAGGAGGGAGAGAGGGAGGGGAGAGGAGAGGGGAGAGAGGAGGAGAGAGAGGGAGAGGGGGAGGAGAGGAGGGAGAGGGAG
Source organism: Prostheceraeus crozeri (assembly GCA_907163375.1). Taxonomy (NCBI): domain Eukaryota; kingdom Metazoa; phylum Platyhelminthes; order Polycladida; family Euryleptidae; genus Prostheceraeus; species Prostheceraeus crozeri. Next base: position 306,761 of record CAJQUW010004357.1, on the reverse strand, counting down.
GAGGAGGGAGAGGAGGAGGGAGAGGGAGGAGGGAGGAGAGAGAGGGAGAGGAGAGGGAGGAGGGAGAGAGGAGGAGGAGAGGGGGAGGAGGAGAGGGGGAGAGAGGAGGAGAGAGAGGAGAGGGAGGGAAGAGGGAGGGAGGGGAGGAGGAGAGGGAGAGAGGAGGAGGGGAGGGGGAGAGAGGGGGAGGAGAGAGGGGAGGAGAGGAGAGGGAGGGAGGAGGGAGGAGGGGAGGAGGAGGGGAGAGGGGGGAGAGGAGGGAGGAGGGAGAGAGGGGAGGGAGAGGAGAGGGAGAGAGGAGAGGAGGGGAGAAGGAGGAGGGAGAGGGAGGAGGAGAGGAGGAGGGAGAGGAGGGAGGAGAGAGGGGAGAGGAGGGGGAGGGAGGAGGGAGAGGAGGAGAGGAGGGGAGGGAGGGAGAGAGGGAGGGAGGAGAGGAGAGAGTGGAGAGGAGAGGGAGGAGAGGGAGGAGAGAGGGAAGGAGAGGGGGAGGGAGAGGAGGAGGAGGGGAGAGGAGGGAGAGGGGAGAGAGGGAGGAGGAGAGGAGGAGGGAGGAGAGGGAGGAGGGGAGAGGAGGGAGGAGGAGAGGGAGGAGAGGGAGAGAGGGAGGAGAGGGGAGAGAGGGAGGGGGGAGGAGGGGAGGGGAGGAAGAGGAGAGGAGGGAGGGAGAGGGAGGGGAGAGGAGGAGGGGAGAGAGGAGGGAGAGGGGGGAGGGAAGGGAGGAGGGGAGAGGAGAGGGGAGGAGAGGGGGGGGAGGGAGGGGAGAGAGGAGGGAGGAGAGGGGAGAGGGAGAGGGAGGAGGGAGGAGAGGGGAGGAGAGGGAGGGAGAGGGAGAGAGGAGGAGAGGGGAGGAGGGAGGAGGGGGAGAGGAGAGGAGGGAGAGAGGGGAGGGAGAGGGGGAGGAGAGGAGGGGAGGAGGGGAGAGAGGAGGGGAGGAGAGGAGAGGGGGAGAGAGAGGAGAGGGAGAGAGGGAGGGGAGAGGAGGAGAGGGGAGGAGAGGGAGAGAGGGAGGGAGAGAGGGGAGAGGGGGAGAGGAGAGGAGAGGGAGGGAGGAGAGAGGAGGGGAGAGGAGAGGGGGAGAGGAGAGGAGGGGGAGAGGAGGGGAGAGGGAGGAGGAGGGGAGGAGGAGAGGGGAGGAGGGAGGAGAGGAGGAGAGGGGAGGAGGGGAGAGGAGAGGAGGGGAGAGGAGAGAGGAGGGAGGAGAGGGGAGGAGGAGGGAGAGAGGGAGGGAGAGAGGAGAGGGGGAGAGGAGGGGAGAGGAGAGGAGGGAGAGGAGGTGGAGAGGAGAGGGAGGGGAGGAGAGGGGAGAGGGAGAGGAGGAGAGAGGGAGGAGGGAGGGGGGAGGAGAGGAGGAGGGAGAGGAGGAGGGAGAGGAGGGAGAGGAGGAGAGGAAGGAGGGAGGGAGAGAGAGGAGAGGGAGGGAGGAGGGAGAGAGGGAGAGGGGAGGAGAGGAGAGGGAGAGAGGGGAGGAGGGAGGAGGGAGAGAGGGGAGGGAGAGGGGAGGGAGGGAGAGGGAGGAGGAGAGGGGGAGGAGGGAGAGAGGGAGGGAGGGAGAGAGGGAGGAGAGGGAGGAGAGAGGGAGGAGAGGGGGAGGAGGGAGGGAGAGGGGAGAGGAGGAGGGAGAGGGGAGGGAGAGGGAGAGGAGGGGAGGAGAGGAGGGAGGAGGGGAGAGGGAGGGAGAGGGAGGAGGGAGAGGAGGAGAGGAGGGAGGAGAGGAGAGGGGAGGAGAGGGGAGAGGAGGGGAGGAGAGGGGAGAGGAGGGAG